>JAQQSU010010103.1:0-12513 GCA_028627135.1 Pseudochirops cupreus | reverse complement strand
ACAACATGCAGTCAGTCAAAATGAATTCCTGCATGTCCAAAAAAATGTCTCAGTCTGCAGCCTGAGTCCATCACCTCTGTCAAGATGTGGGCAGCATGTTTCATCACCAGTCTTCTGTGATTATGGTTGGTCATTGTGTTGGTCCAAGTTTCCAAGTCTTTTAAAATTGTTTTTCTTTAAAATGTTTTTTGTTATCATAAAAAAAAAAAAAGAGAGAAGTCTGGAAACTGCCAGAGCTGCTAAGTGATTCAGTTCCCTGAGGTCTGCTCTGGCTGGTCTGTGCCATGGGTCTGTGCCAGTGCAGCCCATGTGGGACTATGCTCCACTTTCAGCCCAGTGAGAAAGACCCTTCCTTTTGGCTTGCCAGGCTGACTTCAGCAGGAGCTGTATTTCATTGTCATTTTGTGAATTCTGTAGTTCTAAAATTTGTTTAGAGTAATTTTTTACAAGTTTTGGAGGTGTTTGGGGTGCAAGCTGAAGCAAATTCCTGCTTTTACTCCACCATCTTGCCTCTGACTCTATACAAACTCTTTATAGAAGTCATCTTTACACAGATTGAGAGCATCCTTAATTAGAATATTAGAAAGGAATAAACAGGCTTTCACAGGTGATATTCAATGTCTCTTTACTGTTTGACAACTGAAAGACATATAGAATACAAAATCTTATCATGCTTATTGCCCCCTTATAGACTCTTAAATTCCCCCTTATATACTCTTTTACAATGAAGTATCTCCATACATATATCAAAATCCTTTGTTATTTCTTGGAAACTATACCAACAGAAATTTCTGTTCAGTAACCCTTTGATAATAAACATCAGATTAACAATCACTTAAAGGAGTTTCCAGGCTGTCCTTCCACAAGCAAAAACCAAGTGGATGAAGAGTATTAGTTGCCTAGATTTTAATATGGATTTGGATGGACACCCTGTAGCAGTATCTACCAATTTTTATGTCTGAGACATCATGTTGGAAAATAGTGGATGATGGGTGATGTCTTGCCTTGCCCATGAATTGAATTTAAGTGAAGCAGAGTTGTGCAAAGTGATCAGCCTTACTCTCTCTTCCTGAATCATCAAAGTCCAAGTGGGAGAACAAATGTCAAGATGCCTGTCAGTGTCCCAGGATGAAGTGGAGGATATTACCATTGTCAATGTCTAACTAAGCTCTAAGAGCTTGTAAGGCCACGCATGAGCAGCTTTCCAGAAGAATACTACAGTGAACAGCTTTTAAGGTTCTGATTCCACAGTATAGTGAGCTCTCTATTTATTCCATAACAAATCAAAGCAAAACATTCACAGATAATCAAGGTACAGCATTCACAATATTACAACTTGTCACAGAACCTGCTTCAACAGCCTTCATGGCCTTTAGAACAAATTGTTTTCTGGGGCAGCTAGGTGGCCCAGAGAATAGAGCGCTGGCCCTGGAGTCAGGAAGACCTCAGGTCAAATCCAACTTCAAACACTTTACACACCTACTAACTCTGTAACCTTGGGCAAGTCACTTAACCCCAATTGTCTTGCCTTCCCCCCTCAAAAAAAAAAAGAAAAAGAAAAAGAACAAATTGTTTTCATCTGCCCATTCCACTAGGGGAAGTCTTCACATGCTTGGGGTAGAGATGCTCCTAACTTAAACTGAAAATACTAATTGCTTGATATTGTTAGAAATAGGCATTCAGAAACACACAATAGAACAACAAAGGAGCCTCCCAAAAAACAAAAATAAAATATTCACAAACTTAAATGTATAAACATTTGAATAAAAAAATGAAAACTGAAAAAAATCAAATACAATGCCTTTCGTACTATTCTTAAATGTTAATAGCTAAACTAAATATGTTTTTTCAGTTTTTTTATCGACTTACCAAATGATTTAGGTGAAAATGACTTTATTAAATTTCCAAATAAATGGAGGATTTCCAAGTTTTTAAGGTACATCAGTTCTTCTGGAACTTCTTCTAGTTTATTGTTTCCCAAATTTAGTTTTTTCAACTACAAACAGGTAGAGATTTTAGTGGACTCACATGGTATCTATCTTAGAATAAGAAAATAATTAGACATAAATTAACTTCGTTTAATATTATAACTGAGAACTTCCATCTTCACCCTCTCTTAGGATTCTGAATTCTCTGTGGAAAAAATAACAACTATAAATGATCATTTCACATGTTTTTCAAATTATCTTCATAGAAAAATTCATTTGAATTTTATTTTTAAAAACTTCATGCCAATTAAAATTAAATTAAAATTCTATTAAATTCTTTAAGTAGGAAATAGGCTCCATTAAGAGAGAGTAATAAATCAGTAATACCAAGAGCATTTAAAAATAAACCATTTATAACTCACTTGAGCTAGCCAAGCTTCTTATGATATAAAGATCCACAAATACAATACTATTAGAACCTCAAGCAGGAGATTTAAGTTATTGGAATTAGAAAAATAAACCAGGGTTTTTGAGATCTTCAGGCTAGAGTTCACTCAAGTAAACTTTTGTGTAGGCAAATCTTTCTGTTTCAGTCTTTGAGTAAAATTATTCAACTTAACAGATATTTATTGAATGCTTCTGTGCAAGCTACCCTGCTAACCCAGAAAAAACGATACAAATAATAATATAAAAGTCTCTATAGTCAAGGAACTTATAGTCCAGTGGACAAAATAAAGCTTGTAGAAATAGCACCCCAATGAGGGGGAAAAAAGATACTCAATTTACATCATGAATCAAATATGAGATACTTAACTACCCCCCCAACATAAAATAAATGCACAGGATATAATAAATAATAATTACTGTTATACTCCCATGGGAACTTGAGACTTAAAACCATCAAAATACAAAGCAGTTTTCAGGAGTGCTAAATGGGCACTTCACATTTCACCTCAGCTCTGCACTGTCCAAAAAAATTCTTTCCAAGTACATGTCTTCCAGCAAGCCAAGACAAGATATGAGAATTTTTTCCGTAAGTGGTCATCTCTCATACAAAAACTCCCTGTAGTGCCAATGCAATATTTACAGCACCAATCATGACTATATATATTCCCACATGGTGCTTGATCACAAAATATAACAAACTCTCCATACAGAAGACAGAAGCAAAACATTTATTCAGACACCAGAAAACCAAATTCCAACATCAGGAAACTGAATCCATCATAGCAACATAGAAGTTAATGCACCACAATGTGTCAGAGAGCCATGCCATCCTTTAACCTGCCCCAAAACCAATACAAGATCAATATTTTACTCACGAACCTGACTAACTCCTTGCCTGAGCATCCTCTCTCTCCCACCATCTCTCTGGTTCTGACTCCCAGCTTCCTGTGGGTTCTGCTCCACCCTTCAGCAAACTCCTCCCATCACAGACTCCATGTGACTACATTCAGCCTAGTAGGGGGCAGAGTTTATTTTCAAAGCAGGAAAGGTTTTTAAATTCCCCTAGGTTTATTAAGGGGCAGGGAAGATCTTCAAATTCCCATTACCATTACACTCCCCTTGCTATAAGTCACCACTTAGTGTCTCTTACCTCTTGATATTCTCAAGGCTGCTTTCAAAGCTGGAAATGGTCATCTGCCAAAAAGAATTATTGGAAGAACTCAAAAGACTTTAAAAATAAAACAAGAGAGATTGAGGGAATTTTTTTTTTGGAAAAAATAAGAACAACTCAAGAAAACTAAGGAGATTATGAATAGAAAGTCAACCAAGCAGAAAAGGAAATCCAGAATCTTAAGGAAGAAAACAACTCCTCGAAAACTAGAATTAAGCAACGGGAACCCAACGGCATTATAAGAATGAAAAATAGAAGAGAATGTGAAACATCTCATAAGAAAAACAATTGTTCTGGAGAACAGATCAAGAAGAGCAAACATAAGAATAATCGAACTACCTGAAAGCTACTGTCAAAAAAAAGAATCTTGAGACACTAAAACAAGAAATAATTAAAGAAAATTGCCCTAGAGTTTTAGAACAAGAGGGGAAAGTGAAATAGAAAAAAAAAACCAAAAAACTGTAACAATCTCCACCTGAAAGAAATCCCAGGATAAAAACCAACAGAAATATCATAGCCAAATTCCAAAAACCCCAGGTTAAGGAGAAAATCTTGCAAACAACAAGAAAAAAATTCAAATATCACATAGCAACAATTAAAATTACATAAGACCTAGCAGTGGCTACACTTAAAGATCACAGGTCTTGGATCACTATATATTGAAGATCAAAAGAACTGGAGTTGCAGCCAAAAATATCATACTCATCAAAGTTAAATATAATCCTGAATGACAAAAAAAAATATGATATTCAGTGAACTGATAGACTTTCAAGATTTCATAATTTGAAAAACAGAACTTAGTAGAAAATTAGATATACAAGATCCAAGAGAAATATAAGGTAAACATCAAAGTTTGAAAGAAAGATTGGGGCACAGCTGAGTATGATGTGATTCTAAAAAGCAAAATGGTGTAGGAAAAGGTAAAAAGAGTAATTTTTCTCATACAAATGGAGCATGAGAGGAAGTACTTATACAGAGGAATCAGATGAAGGAGGAGGACTCATAGTGCTGGAACCCTACTCACATCAGATCTGGGTTAAAGAGAAAAGAACCTAGACTTTTAGAAGGGCATAAAAGTCTTCTAAATTTATAAAGAAATAAGAGGGTAAGGAAACAGGACAATGGGGGGCACAGTATAAAAGTGTGTGTAGATTAACAGAAATGGGTTAAAGAGGAAACAATACATACATATATACATACATACATACATACATACAGAGAGAGAGAGAGAGAGAGAGAGAGAGAGAGAGAGAGAGAGAGGGAGAGGGAGGGAAAGAGATGGATGTAAAAGTCTTCTAAATTCAGAAAGAAACAAGAAGGCAAGGGGATGGGAAAGAATAAGGGATTCTTGGGAGGAGTAGGTTAAGGAGGGCAAGGTCATGGCTAAAAGGAAAGCACAGAAGTGAGGAGGGACAGGATAAATAAGGTGAGAAGGATAATGAGGAAAAATATGAAGGAGGAAAATACACAAATAATAAGAGTTTGGAACATTAATGGGATGAATATACCCATAAAATGCAAACAGCAGATTAAAATTTTTAATTCAACAATATGCTGCTTTCAGGAAACATTATGAAAATGAAAGATACACACAAAGATAAAATAAGGGGCAGGAGTAGAATTTATTATGGTAAAAAGGAGAGATAGTAGTCATGATCTCAGACAAAGTTAAAGTTAAAAATAGATTTAATCAAAAGTGAAAAATAGGGAAGTTATACTATGTGTCATCAATACTATACAATATTGTTTTAGACCAATTAAAATGCTGAGACAGCATAAAATATCTGAGTGTATATCTGCCAAAACAGACACAGGAACTGTAAGAACATAAACATAAAATACTTTTTAGACAGATAAACTCAGATCTAAATAATTGAAGTAACATTTATTGCTCATGGGTAGGTAAAGCCAATCTAATTTTTAAAATGACAATTTTACCTAGCTAATCTATTTATTCAATGTTATTCCAATTAAATTACTAAAAAATTATTTTTACTGAGTTAGGAAAAAATGAAAAAGTTCATTTGGAAGAACAAAAGGTCATGGAAAAGAAGATGTAGATTCAACAGTACCTATATTAAACTAAATTAAAAGGTAAAAGCATTGTTAAAGTGAAAAATGATAATTTTGATTATTTTAAATTAACATTTTCTTGCATAACTAAAACCTATATAGACAAGAATAGAAGGAATGCAGAAAATTGGAGGAAAAAATTCATAATCTCTTAGATAAGATGTGATTGGGTTGGAATATAACCCAATATTTATATATTGTGGTATAGGAATGATGAGCTGGTTGATTTAGTAAAACATGGAAAGACTTGGACTTATGGAGGAAGATGCTATCTATCTTTAGAGTAACAGATGATAGAAGGAAATAAGCATATTACAGTCTTACATAATATGTATGAGTGTATATATGTATGTATGTATGTGTATGTTTATCTCTATCTAGGTATATGTATATATATTCACACTTAATTGTTACCTTCTTTGGATGGTGGGTGGAGGGGGAAAAAATAAAGTAAAAAGTGCACAGCACAGAACAAAGAAAAGCAACAAGTAAGCAAAGAAAATCTGGGGAAAACAACAGGAAGTATTTATTTTATAAGTTTTCTTGAAATGGAAATTTATTATTTTATATTGAATCTTCTCCTATGGTCTGCTGTGTATATGGCAACTTTTTTTTCTCTTCTCATTTTGTATTTAAGTTTAAAATTTTTTAAAATTACAAAAACAAAAAACAAAACTGAAACAAAGAACTGATGGGATAAGGTTGGTATCCAAAGATGATTTCTGACAAATAAAATAACTTTCTCTCCTGGCAAAAAAAAAAAAAGATGGAAATGTCCATCTCAGGATTACTGTTCTGTAACCTATGCTTGAGGAAGAAATAAAACAGAAGATACTCCACAGTCCCAAAGACCAGGCCTACACTTGCCTAAGCTCACATATGTGCTTTGTCTGCTTGGGGCTTATACTGTGCCATTACTTCAGTGGTAGAGAGGTGCACCAGCCCTCTCTCCCATGAACGCCTCCCTTCAGAGATAGATTCAAGTAGCCTTGGTATGATCAATAGATAGGAAGAAATGAGAGAGATAAGGGTGGTTCATTACCGCCTCCCTTTTTTTATGTGTACCATAGAATATTTTATTCTAGAAGTTTGTCTTTTCATGCATTTCTTAAGTCTTTTATTTGAAGATGAAATTTTTCATTGAGCTCTGATCTTTTCATTGGGAAGGTCTGGAAATCCTCTATTTCAGTGAATGTCCATCTTCTCACCTGAAAGATTGTGCTCAGTTTTGCTGGGTAGTTGATCCTTGGTTGTAATCTAAGCTCCTTTGCCTCATGGAATATCATATTCCAAGCCCTTCAGTCTTTTAATGAAGAATCTACAGGGTCCTGTGTAATCCTGACTGCAGTTCCATGATATTTGAATTATTTCTTTTGGCTGCTTGCAGTATTTTCTCCTTGACCTGATAGTTCTGGAATTTGGCTATAGTCCTTGACATTTTGAATTTGAGATCTCTTTCAGAAGTGACTGGTAGATTCTTTTGATGACTATTTACCTTCTGGTTCTAGAACCTCAGGGAAGTTTTCCTTGATGATTTCTTGGAAGATGTTGTCCAGGCTCCTTTTTTCATCATGGCTTTCAGGTATACCAATAATTTTAAAATTATCTCTCCTGAATCTATTTTCCAGGGTAGCTGTTTTTCCAATAAGGTATTTTACTTTTTCTTCTACTTTTTCATTGTTTTGATTTTGTTTGACTGATTCCTGATGTCTCATAGAGTCATTAGCTTCTGCTTGCCCAGTAATAATTTTTAACAAATTGTTTTCTTCAGTTAGCTTTTGTACCTTCTTTTCCATTTGTCCAATTCTATTTTTTAAGGAGTTGTTTCCTTCAGTGAATTTTTTTCCATTTTGTCAATTGTATTTTTAAAGTAATTGTTTAATTTTTCTTCTACCTCCCTAATTGAACTTTTAAGATCCTTCTTGAGCTCTTCCAGGAAGGCTTTTTGGGCTTGATACTAATTCATATTCCCTTTTGAGGTTTCAGATTGGGTATAGTGACAATGCTGTCCTCTTCTGAATTTGTATTTTGATCTTCCCTGTCCCCATAGTAAGAATCTATGGTCTCTGTTTTTCTGTGTCATTTCTTGCTCATGGTGTTTGCCTTTTTCCTGGCTTTTAAAGCTGACCTCTTCTTCTGAAGCACAGGGGGCTCTGTCTCGTGCTTCTTGTACTGGGGCCTTGGGGCCTGGTTACTGACTTGGTATGTTGGGGCCCCAGTTCTGGCAGATGGAGGTTGTAGAGGCTGTAGCTTACCTGGTGCTGAGCTGGAGCTGATGGTGGTAGCTACTCTGTGCTGAAGTCAGGTGGGGTTTTCTGTGTTTCCCTGGGTTATACCAAAGCTCATGGGGTGAGGCGTGGGGTGGTCTAGCCACTGGAGGTGATCTCCTCCTCACCAGGGGCTGCACTAGAGCATGAGCAGGCTCAGCTGCTGGTGGACATCCATCTGCTCAGCAAGTAGTGGTTTTCCATGCTGGTGTCTGCTGGTTCCCTTGTCCATGCAAAGGCACACGGGGTTCCTGGTGTTAGCACTTACCCACTTCACCACTCTGGGGATCAGGATCTCCTGTTGGTTTGCTGAGGTTTAGTTTGCTGCTGGTTTGCTGGAACACCTCCTGTCCTGTACTGGTCCCCTTCAGTCACAGCAAGAGGGGTCTTTCCTGTTAATCCCCTTAGACTCATGAGCTAAAATCTGCTGCGTTCTGTTTTTCTGCTGGCTCCACTGGCAGGATTTTTCTTGGAGTGGTATTTTCTGGGTTTTTCAAGGTCTATAAGGGAGAGTGAGAGTGACTTACTGCTTATTCTGACATTTTAACTCCTGGAAGTCAGTTCATTCCCTTTTAAAAATCCACTAAATCTGTAGCTCTTCCTGCTCATTGGCCAGTAAGGGAATTATTTCATCAATCCAAAGCACCTAAGTCCTTGACTACTGAACTGTTTCCTTGGAAGGGTTAAAGCACAGGCTAACCCCTCCATGAAGATATACTACAACCCACCTTTGGTACATGAATATCTTTAAGATATGATGTGAATATGGCAATTAAGAAGAGAGAACAATAACTTAGGAGTGAAAGTGTTAAAAAATATGGAGAAATGTGACAACTGATCTTGACTTTGAAGGTTGTGAAGAATTAGGGAGGGCTGTGAAGAAGTGAATTCTAAGTAAAGGGATGGGTGTGAGCATAGCCATTGAGGATGGAAGTTACAGGAAATGTCTCAGGAAGAGCAAATAATCATGCTTTAGCTGGAGCATAGATTGGAATAGTAAGAAAGAGAAAATAGTATGCTTCAATCTGCATTCAGACTCCATAGTTCTTTCTCTGGATGTGGATAGCATTTTCTATCACGAGTTTTGTGGAATTAAGGACTAAGTCTAACAAAGTTGTTTGTCCCACAATGTTGCTGTTACTGTGTATAATGTCCTCCTGGTTCTGCTCACTTCACTCATCATCAGTTCATGCAAGTCTTTCCAGGTTTTTCTGAAATCTACCTGCTCACCATTTCTTGCAGAACAATAATATTCCATTCCATTCATATACTACAACTTATTCAGCCATTCCCCAATGGATGGGCATACCCTCAATTTCCAATTCTTTGCCACCACAAAAAGAGATGCTATAAATATTTCTGTATGTGTAGGTCTTTTTCCCTTTCTTATGATATCTTTGGGATATAGACCTAGTAGTGGTATTGCTGGATCAAATGGTATCCACAGTCTTATAGCCCTTTGGGCATAGTTACAAATTGCTCTCCAGAATAGCTGGACCAGTTCTCTACCAATAATGTGTTAGTGCTCCAATTTTCCCACATCTTCTCCAGCATTTATCATTTTCCTGTTTTGTCGTGTTAGTCAATTTGATAGGTATGATATGGTACCTCAGAGTTGTTTTGATTTTCATCTCTCTAATCAATAGTGACTTAGAACATTTTTTCATATGACTATAGATAGCTTTAATTTCTTCCTCTGAAAATTGCCCATTCATATCTTTTGACCATTTATCAATTGGGGAGTGACTTATATTCTTATAGCTTTGGCTCAGTTCTCTATATATTTTAGAAATGAGGTCTTAATCATAGATACTTGCTGTAAAAATTGTTTCTGAGCTTTCTGCTTCTCTTCTAATCTTGGTACCATTGGCTTTGTGCAAAACTTGTTTAAGTAACCAAAATTATCCATTTTGCATTTTATAATGTTCTCTGCCTCTTGTGTGGTCATAAATTCTTCCCTTCTCCATAGATCTGACAGGTATACTATTCCTTGCTCTCCTAATTTGCTTGTAGTTTCACCCTTTATGTCTAAATTGTGTACCATATTGACCTTATCTTGGTATACAGTATAAGATGTTGATCTATGCCTAGTTTCTGTCTTACTGTTTTCCCAGCAGTTTTTGTCAAATAGTGAGTACTTATCCTAAAAGATGGAGTCTTTTGGTTTATCAAACAGTAGATTACTATAGTCACTGAATGCTGTGTTTTGTATACCTAAGCTATTCTGTTGATTCACTACTCTATTTCTTAGCCAGTACCAAGTAGTTTTGATAACTGCTGCTTTATAATACAGTGTTAGGTCTGGTACAGCTAGGTCACCTTCCCTTGCATTTCTTTTTATTAATTCCCTTGATGGGAATTAACATCCATACAGCACCTATTACATGCCAGGCACTATGCTGATTGCTTTTTTAAAATAAATATCTCAAATGACGTAATAATTGTAAAGGGCTTACCATAGTGCCTGGCACATATCAAGTGTTACATAAATGTTAGTTGTTATTATTATATATCTCTTGATCCTCACAACAATGTTGTGATGTGCTATTATTATTCATTTTACAGTTGAGGAAACTGAGGCAGGCAAAGGCTTGCCCAGAGTCACATAGCTAGTAAGTGTAGGAGGCTGGATTTGAGCTCAGGTCTTCCAGACTCTAAACCTAATGCTCTACCCACCTATACCACCTAGCTGCCTCTGAGGGCAGAGACTTTCATTTTTCTTTTTCTTACAGGAAGTCAAATTACTCTTCTGTATTTATTACTAATTCCGTACCTTGAAGTATCTCAGGGTAGCAGACTGTCCAGTGAATTTATTGAATGAAAAAATGAAACAAAATAATTGCAGGTGCAATGGAAAGAGTACTGAATTTGGAGTCAGAGGACCTGGGTTCAAATCCTGGCTCTGCCACTTAACTATGTGACTTTGGGTAGTCATCTAACCACTCACGTTAAAGGAGGGGCTTCAGGCCCCTCATCTGGAAAATAATAAAAAGATTAGGTTGGATAACCTCTAAAGTCCCTTCCAGCTCTAAATCTATTTGTTTAAGCAATTTGAGATGAAAATTAGAAATGTCACCCACCCTGACTTTTATTAGTAACAGATAAATCTTATGAAATAGCAGACAAATTTTTGCAATAGAGGCTACTAGATTTCTTTCCTGAACACTATTGGTGAAGGTTATATGCTTTTTCTAAGAATTTCTATGTATCTGAACAAAGTACAGTAATTCCTACCATCCTGGAGGTCTTGTTTCTACTGTAAAGACCAAGTTTAAAAAATTATGTTTTCATTTCTCTTGAAGAAAGATAATCCAGGGTCTGTGATTTTTCTGATTCTCTCTTCATAGTGGGAGGTATCTTCCTTTCCCTTGTCTGGATGTAGTGATAAATGCATAGCTGTCATCCAGTGATGGTGGTCCAGTGAAATCCATGAGGGACCACAATGAGTCACACTAGATCTAGTAAACTGAATGTGTTTGAAAGTTAAAATGTTTTAAATTAAGAGAAGCAAGTGAATGATTTCACCATCCAACCCATGGGAATCATCTGGGTAGCTGATAGGGATAGAGACTGAATCTGTGATTTCATTTGTACAGAGAACTTCTGGGAGAAGAAATTCCCTCCACCAAAGCATGTCAGCACCTTCTCTGAAAGTCATAATTTTAGAGAGTTGCCTAATGGAGACAACAAGCAAACAAATCTGCAAAAACAAGCTATATACAGGATAAGTAGGACGTAATTAAAGAAGAAAGGAACTAGAATTAAGAGGGGTTGGGAAAGGCTTTCTATAGATGGTGGGATTTTAGCTGAGACCTGAAGGAGGTCAGGGAGGTCAATAAGCAGGTGGAGTTGAGTAGGGGGAGCACTCTAGGTATGGGGAAAATGTCAGAGAAAATGCCTAGAATGAAGAAATGTAGTACCTTGATCCTAGAACCACCAGCCTGGCCAGTGGAATCAAAGAGGACATGTTAGGGACTAAGGCATAAGTAGACTGGAAAGGTAGGAATGAGACAGGTTATGAAGGCCTTTAGACATCAAATATAGAATTTTGTGTTTAGTCTTGGAGGCAATAGGGTGTCACTGGAGTTCATGGTGGGGGTAGAGTAGTGTTGACATGGTCAAACCTGTGCTTTAGGAAAATCACTTTGGAGGCTGAAAAGAGACTAAAGGAGACAAAAGAGCCAAAACCTGAAGAACTTGTACTTTATAGGTAAATGGAATTCTCAAGTCAGAGACACCTGCAGAAGGAGAGGGTCTCTTTCTTTTTTTTTTTTGTTTTTTTTTTTAATTTTATTTTAGTTTGCATCATTCATTTCCACAAGATTTTGAGTTACATATTTTCTCCTCATCTTTCCCCTACCCATTGGCCCAAAACAGCCATCCCAGTGTATTCCCCCTCCCCCAATCTATTCTTTCCTATGTCTTCCCCCCTCACCCCTCTGACTTTTCAGTAGGGCAGGATGGATCTCCCAACCACAGTGCCTGTGTATCTCAAGTTCCAGTTGGATGTAGTTAATAATAATAATAATAATAATAATAATAATTGTATAGATAGATAGATAGATAGATAGATAGATAGATAGATATTTTTAACATTTGATTATAGAACTTTAGATTCTAGATTCTT
>JAQQSU010010102.1:0-12513 GCA_028627135.1 Pseudochirops cupreus | reverse complement strand
CTTCCCAATTTTTCTTCCACTTCTCTTATTTGGTTTTGAAAATCCTTCTTCAGCTCATCTCTAGCTTTAAGGCAATCTTCATGTTTATTGGAAGCCCCTGGTGGGGGAGCTCTGGCTGTGCTGTCTTGCAGCTCTCTGCCTTGGTCCTTCTTTTCTTCAAAGAAGGAATCTTGGGTTTGATTGCTGTTCTTACCCTGCTTCTTATGCTTATTCTTACTCATGATTGGTCAGTCCGTGATTTTTTTTTTAATCTCTGTGGGGCTCTGCTTCCAGAAGGGAAAGCTCCGTCCCAAATCGCTGGGATCCTCCCAGCTGCCGTAGCTCTCAGGAAGGTGCTGGGTCCCTTTCCTACTTAATTCTGGCTCACTGGATAATGAAGTCTCCAGGACCAAGGCCCAAGATGGCAATCCGGATCCAGGCCGCTCAATGTGAGAGCACTGGCCTCTGAACAATCGCTTAGTCCCCCTGCTGTCTGCAGGCCACGGGCGCAGAAGCTGCAACACAGAGGTGGGTGCAAAACCTCTGCCTTTCGCTTTCCCGCCCTAGAGGCCTTTCGGCTGGATGCTTTTCTTCCCCCGATTTCGCAAGTCCTACTGACCTAATTCTGATCACTGCTTGCAGCTGCCACTAATCCTAGGCTCCTCCGCTCCTCCTGTCCAGACGTCCCCGGGGCTCATCCAGGGCTTCAGGCCAGGCTGGTTCCGGTTTGCAGTGCTGATATGGTTCCTCATAGCCGAGCTGACTTTAGTGGAAGGTATATTTGTGTGCGTTTTGGAGTTCTAGCATTAGTTTAGAGTCATATTTCATGGGTATTTTGGGGTGGCTATGTGAGAGCTGCAATACGTTGCTGCTCCTACGCCGCCATCTTGGCTCTGCCTTGACATTGTTTTAAAGGAGATGAATATTTAAATATTGTTACTATGTCTGAACCTAAGCGTACCAGCAGTAAAAATGAAGTATTAGTGACCTTTAGCAGATCTAACTAACTCAAGCAATAATTGCTAACGATATCTTCACTTCACAAAATAGTTTCTGGCTATCTACACAAATAAAAACATATGTACTAAGTGCTATTCCCAAGCAGCCTGCATTTCACAATGAATTAAGAGGACCTTCAATTTCCCTAGGTTTTCGGTAAATAAATATGAAAGCTGATATTCTCATCAAATTCCTTTTCCTTCACTGGAACATTAAGGGCTAGGTG
This sequence comes from Pseudochirops cupreus, assembly GCA_028627135.1. Taxonomy (NCBI): domain Eukaryota; kingdom Metazoa; phylum Chordata; class Mammalia; order Diprotodontia; family Pseudocheiridae; genus Pseudochirops; species Pseudochirops cupreus. The sequence continues at coordinate 11,309 of JAQQSU010010102.1, read as the reverse complement.
AAACTGAATTAAGTAAATCAAAGGGGCATCTATGAAAATGCAACTGTTCAAAATGAGACACTTTTATATGTTCGAGCCACTTTGAATAAATTTGCACAGGGCTACAGTGAAGGCAATGTCCTATAAAGTTGATTTAGAATCCAAAGATTATAGAGTGACCTATCTTTATATAAAACCTTAAGTGTTCCATCGGAATCTATTTCTAAAACTCTCTAAGAAAAAAAGAAAACTAAACAGTTTCTGGAGCTGAAATTTCTGCTTTCTATCTCATTTGCTAATAAGCCAGTTATGGACAACGTTGACAAGTTTTGCAAAAACTAAGGGGTTTCTTTTTTGGATTTTGTCTACCAAACAGAGTGGGCTAATGAATTGTCGTTTTTAGAGTGCTAAGACATGCTGTGTGTTCATTAGATAACTTAGAAGAAAGCATGGCAGTTTTTCCATTTCCACCATTTATTTACTTTTTTTTTCTAAATTGGAAGAATTGTATGTTTTTCAATTAAAATCCCCATTAGCTTCCTGTTGTTAGCATCCATTCTACCAATAGAGAGCAAAGGTCATGCAATCTCTTTCTTGAAATTCTTTTAAAAAATCATTTGCCCTCAGTAGGATTTGTGGCTCAAAGCTACCCAAAAAGACTTGGGGACATGATTCCAGAGGAACAAATTGCAGTGGGACTTTCAAACTTACTTACTGATATAGCAATGGTAATGGTTGGCCCAGATGCTACAACGGCTGTTGCACTGTGGTTTGGGTTCTAGCTGCAGCTGTTATTCTTTGCTAGAGCATGTTTCTGAAATTCCAGAATGAAATAGTCTGAGACCCCCAATCATTGAAAGTTGGTTTGCTGGGTTTAAGTTTATTTTTCTACTTCTACTGAATTTATCACCCTGTTTGGTAGAAGGTCTTATCCATTGAAATGTTGTTGGAATAGGGAAGACAACCTTTCCTGGGCCAGGGATTTCTGGAATTAAAAAAACAAAAAAGTGAAGAGATGAAAATGAATGTAATTACCCATCATCCTATTTTGCTAGGTTTCTAATGATTAAAGAAAAGGATCTAGAGACCAGATCCTGACCTTTGCATCAGAAAATTCATTTCAAGGTGTAGCTAGGTGGTATAGTGAATAGAGAGAGCACTGGCCCTGGAGTAAGGAAGGCCCGATTTCATATCGGGCCTCAGACACTTAACATTTACTAGGCATGTGACCTTGGGCAAGTAGCTTAACCCCAATTGACTCCCTCCAAATTAAAAAAAAAAGAAAAGAAAAAAGAAAATTCATTTCACTTGCTATGTTTGTATCATCAGTCCCAAAAAGAGATCTCACCTAAGTTTATTAAATTGTGATTTACACATAACAGGTAATTAACAGAATTGAAATTGAATTTAACTTAACTGAGAAATTTACAGCTCTGATTTTATATTATTAAATTCTCCACAATAAACAAAGGAGACTTCCTTTAATCATTGGATCCTTTAAGGATTCATCTAATTATAGATACCTCTCATTTTTACAAATTTTAACATTATATATCTTATACTTTTTTTTTTGCTTTTAAATATCTAGTCATTGTATATCAAGTGAAATAACTCAGATATAGCATCTGGCAAATATTTATTCTATTAGTTTTATAGAGCTCTGATTCCCCAATGCATTTATCTCTTCTAAGAAATTCATAAAAATCCTGAAATTACTCCATGATGTAATATTAGCATGTGCTCAGTTGATAGTGCCCTTCCAAATTAGTACCTTCATTTAATATTGCTTCTTAGGTTTTTAATTCATTAAAGGAATGCTACCACATTAGAAGATTTGAGATTGTCAGTGAAGAAGAAATTTAATTAATCAAAATTTTACTTCATGAATTTTATCTTTAACCTCACTATTTTGTTTTTGCATCTTACTGAAATTATTCCTTCAAACTTCCCATGAACTCAGTTTATAGATTGAGAACAAATAGAAACATATTTGCAATATTTCCAATTAACACAATATTTTTGGCTAAGCTAAAGTGAAAACATTGTAAAAGCTTCTCATTCTATACTATGTTCAAGGCAGTAACTGAGAGCCTTTATTTATCTATTCATAAATTGAAAAGAAGCTGTTTTTATGCCAAAATCAGAAGTAAATGATTTGTGATACCTGATTCTTCTCTTCCCTACTAATTGCCCACTTCAGAAAGTAAGGGGCTCTCATATTTGACTGTAAGAAAAGTTTTACACTCAATGTGTATTAGTACAAAAATACTTCCCAGGAAAAAGAAAAATAACAACAACAGGTCTCACAGTTTATGAATACTTTTTCATATTAAAGTATGAACTAAATCGAATCAAAATTATCTCAAAAATAGAAATTTCTTTGGAAATGTCCTTTCTGTTCATTTGTAGTCTGTTTTTGCCCCTTTTTGTAGGCCTAGAATATGGCAAAGTACCTGACACAAAGTGGTTGTGTTGTTTTGCTTCACTGATTGATTGATTCACTGATTATGTGCCAAAGTTGAGAACCTTTCAGTGTCATTTTTAAATTTGTTGACTGGCAGTTGAATTTCTCTTCTCTAGAACAATGTATGAGAAAGAGTTTCGGCTTTGGAATCTGGCTTTGAATCTTGACTCTCATCCTTGCGTGTTATATGACCTTATACAAATCACTCATCACTCTGGGTTTCAGGTTCCTCATCTATAAATGGAGATGCTAATATTTCAACGGAAACAAAATGCATTGCTAACCTTACAGGTACAAAAATAGAAACTTTGTTTAGCTTGTTTTCATTGGTGTCATTCTCATATTTATGTAATTTTTGCAAATAATTTTTTGTTTGTGTTTGACTGTAGGCATTATCTGAGCTCTAATTTTCTGTTTCCTTAAACTATTTCTCTGTTCCCTATAATTATTTCATTGCAGAGTTGAAAAGGCCATGCATAGGTCATCTAATCCAGCCCACACCTCAGACATGAAATTTAACTACGGCTTCTTGGCAAATAGTTATCCGGCTTATGGTGAAGATCTTCAGTACCCAGCAAACTTATAACTCACTATATCCTGTTTTTGAGCAGCTGTACTTGTTGTCAGAAATTCTTCCCTACACGGGAGCAAAATCATTTATCTTTATGGCTTCATTATTTACTTTTTCTTCCCTTCATGTGGCATCCTAGATTTAGAGCAAAAAAATAACTTGGAGATCGTTTACTTCAGCCTTCACTCATTTTACAGATGAGGAGAGATTCAATCCATAAAGTAAAACTCAAGGTCATATGGCTAGAATGTTACAAAGTGAGTTTAGAACCCAGATCCTCTTACTTTCTGTTGCGAAGATGGTTTACCTGTTGTGACCTCAAACTAAAATGATCCTAGAATAAAAACATCAGAGGACATCTAATACCTACCCCACCCCTGAATAAGACAACTTTCTAAAACATATCTAATGAGGGATAATCAACTACCTCTCAAGCCTCTGTTACTCATTGTTGATATGATCTTAGGTTCTTTTCTTCACCTACCTGGGCCTCAGTTTCCTTGTTTGTAAAATGAGAGGATTACACTTTGTGAACTTCAGAGTTTCCTTTCAGCTCTGAATCCTACAATATTGAAATTCTTTAAGAAATGAAAGTACAGAGATATTAAATAGTATTATCTTGCCAAATATAAACTTATGATCAAGCTAGGATTTGAATTTACCGTTGTCATCTCCTGGACCACAAAGCCATAGATTTGGCCTATATTTAATAGTAGAAAAGAGCAAAAGTGAAATAAATAGCAATCCTTTATGCCTATACCTTTATCCAAGTCAGCTCAATAGTGACTGCAAAGCTTATTATTCCATATGAGTTTTTGAGCAACTTATATAAGATGTAGTATTGGGCTTGATTCATATACCCTTGTAACTACGTCCTTAAACTTTACCTCAATTGGGAATATTATGTATTTTTAAAATTTTAATGTTTAAAAAAACTACATGGAAATTGAATTAAAATTACTTTGGTGTTATAGTACTCAGATTCCATTTATCCTTTTTCTTGAAAACATTTATTGCTGTTGTTACCAAATGTGTATAGTATGCTATGATTCCAAGGAACGGTATTCAGTAGAGAAGAGAATATAGTTTCTTGTTATTTGATTTATGAGCACTAAACCTGACACAGTGACTTGCATGGTGTACAATTAATTAAGTAAAGAAGCAATCTTACTGTTAAATTAAGACAGTATGCTGCCCACATAAGTTATATATGTCCTCATTCTCATCTAAACGTGACTCAAGCAGAGACTGATCGATAATCTTGCCCACCCCTCTTCCAAAGGGGCTACAATTTCTGGCTTGAAAGGAATAGGGGACAGAGACACAAAGTTAGCCATTCTGCTCCCCTGTCTCTGAGAGAGGGGGTACCGATTGGAATTCTATCTACATATTACTCCAAAAATTGCTCACCATAAAGCAGGGGCACCAAATTAAAATAGAAATAGATCTCTACAGTCACATATTGACTTAGAAAACGACAAATTAAAATAATCTATTTTGTATTTTATTTTGTTAAACATTTCCCAGTTATATTTTAGTCTGATTCTGGATGCATAGAAGAGCCCACAGACATATGGTTTGATACCTCTGACCTAGAGTATGATATGTCTAAATAAAAATGTTTTATTTGTTATAAATAAAATTTATTTTATTTTTGTCTCTTAAAGGGGGAAGGGTGACCTTTAACTTGCTTGCTAGTATGATTCCTTCTCAACAAATGCTAGTTACAAAAAGACCATTAGAAATAATGAATGAAGAGTAAATAGCAGGCAAAAATCTAAGAATTTATACAAATTAGAACATATATCAGAAAATACATAGAGTAAATGAACTCAGCTGCTGAGAACGGGATAATTCAAACCAAAAGTGTTTTTAATTTTATTCAGGAGGACATTCCCCAAGTTACTGAAAAGACAAGCTAGAAATTAAAGACTTGTTGAGGAGTCAGTTTCCCCTACATGTCTGCTGTTTCAAAAATATTTCACAGTATCTGGAATTAGTCTTGAGGAATATATGGAACCAGGCATATGTCTCTCTTGAAGAATGTATGTCTTTCCTCTTCACAGCTTATGTACTAACTCCAACATAGGCAGTCATCATGTGGTGTATTAGCATGTCCTCTCCACCAATTAGGAGAGGTTTATGGAAAATATCCCAGGCTTGCCTATAAAATGGGGTATACAAATATTCCACTTAGAAGTGACCTATCTATACAGGCACTGGGGTAAGGAGATCCATCTTGCCCTACTGGAAAGTCGGAGGGGGAATGGGGAAGGATATAGGAGAGAGCAGTTTGGGGGAGGGGGAATACAGTGGGATTGTTGTTTTGGGATGGTGGTTAGAGGAAAGATGGGGAGAAAATTTGTAACTCAAAATCTTGTGGAAATGAATGATGTAAACTAAAAATATTAAATAAATATTTTTAAGTGACCTATCTGTAAGAGTAACTACCACCCTTCCCAATCATCCTTCTGCCCATAAGTTTCTGCCCTTTACTTCTGCCTACATCTGTTACCCAAGAGAGCCCAAATTCCCTAATCTAAATCTCAAAGCCTCCCCAATCTAAATCTCAAAGCCTTCTCAAATGCTGTTCTCAAGGACCTACTCTCAGTATTGCACTTTGCTCACTTAATAAATGTTTCTGGATTGATTGGTTGATCCAACACACTGGAGACTTTCCTCTGACTCATTTAATATTTCTGCATTATATGTTCAATAATTTTTGTTAGTCATGAAATCTTAAATACTTTTTAAAATTCATTGCACTGCTTTTATAGGAAATAGACTCTGAGCTCCAAACAATTGACTTAAATATGTATTTTTTTGGAAATAACCCATTATTAAGTTTGGAATTACCCATATTATGACTTAAGTTTTTCTTCAGCGGGAAAAAAAAAATGTCAGTTAAAGACTTACAGGATGGAGGGTTATCTATATTATTTCCTAAATATAAAATGAAACTTGTTTTTCTAATCACAAAGTTTTATTTCAGTTGTTCCCCTAAATAATGATGTGCAATGGGTCATTGGCAGTTGTGACAAGGGCAAAACACTTCAGATTCTCTCATCATATTATTTGGGAAAAGAATCTGATTGTTGTAGTGACGTTTTTCTTTAATAGAGTGGTTCAGTGTGCTGTGTGTGATGACTAAAGAATTCTTTGGAGATAACTGCATCAAAAAGTTTGAGTTTTCCCCAATATTGCTGCTTTTACATACCAAATTTATAATGTGATATATTTTATGGATGATTTATTTAAAATAACATAAAAATTAGACTCTTTGTGATATCAGAGAAAAATTAGACTTATTTTGGTCATTTTTTTTAGTATCATGTGAGATATGGCAAAAAGGGATCTTGATAGGATATTCATTTCATTGCATTTTATTTAAACTTCATTTAAACCAATCCAAGGTTATGAGCACCTTTGTTTCTTAAGAAAGTACACTATCACTTAGTTTTCAAGGATTTATAAAGTGTCTGCCATGAAGCCAGCATTATACTGGACACTGATAGGAAAAAAAGAACATTTTGGGTGCATATGGGTCCAGAATAATGGAGATGACTGTGATGATGAAGCAGAAATCACCAATAAAAATCATTTTAAAATAAAACAGCCCTTACCAACCTCTCAGAAATATAGTTCAAAATTTTAGGAGTAAATGTGTGTTATCTATATCGTTTAAATATTTGGTAAAGATTATTTCAAGTAGGGATGATTGATCGTGTTCTTTTTTTAATCCTGTATACAATCTACTTATACTAATAAATATGTGTGTGTATTTGTGCATGCAGTGAATGGCATTTCCTTAATAGTTGCTTTGCCACAGGATGTTTTCTGAAATATATCTATTTTCTCTGAGAATAAGTATAAAATAATAGGTATATTTAATTACATCTTCTGGTATATGAAATTTCATATATGGAACTGCTCCATTTTTCTTTTCCAGGTAAAAACTTGCCAATACTTCTTTCAGTTTCTGAATGTGGTGATTAAAATTAGTTTATTTTAATAAAGTAATAATAATGACTCCCATTTATATAATACATTAAGATTTCCAAAGAATTCTCTTAGTCTTTGCAAGTATCGTTGCCCTCAATTTGCAGATGACACAATTGAGATTCAAAGAGCTTATGTGATTTGCTTAGGCTTCCTCAGGAAATTAATATCAGATCCAAAACCAAAACTTATGTTCTATGTTCAGTATGCTTTCTATGTTGTATGATAATTCTCCCTTCTTCATTCACGATAGTCTCAAAAAGGCTCCTTAAGGAAATACTTATTAGAAGCAGAATTTATTAGAAATTAACAAACAATATTGTTTGTGCTAGTTTAAAAGCAACATATTTATTTGGAATCCATTCTAGACATACTGATTTAGGGGGAAAAAAATGTAAATTCCTTTGCTAATGAGAACAAATGAAATTTTAGTTTGTGTTTATTTGTACTTATTAAAAATACGTATCTTAATCTAACATAAACATAGTGTTAAGTTTTGGGGGGTTTTTGTTTGTTTGTTTTTGTCTCAAATGCTAGTAAACAAGGATCCATATTGGGAAAAAAGTGGTAAGAAATGATGAGTCTGGAGTGGCTAGGCAGTGGAGTGAATTGGAGACAGGAGGACCTGAGTTCAAATCCAACCTCAGACACTTAATACTTACCAGCTGTGTGACCTTGGGCAAGTCACTTAACCCCAATGGCCCTTCTTTCCCCCCTCCAAAAAAGCAAAAAAAAAAAAAGTAAAAAAAATTATGAATGCACTTTAGAAATTTACAATATTTCAACTTCGGTTTAGATGATTAGAAAGATGGACAAGAACATTGTGTTTGGCTTCGTCATAGACAGATTTTTATTAATACTTTTAGAAACTAAATGGTCACTTCTATAATTAAAGTCACAGGACTTTAGCAATTCTTTTGGCTCAGGGCTAGAAGTGTCTGGAACCTAAGTTAGTATGGCTATTTTTTTTCCCAGTGATTTCAGGATGTGTAACACTAGGATCTTATGTGTGGCCTCTCAGCTCAGTCTAAAACTATTTTTGAGGCTTGGTGGGGGAGTTTGGGCCGGAGGAAGTGCACAGTTTGGAAGGAAACCTCAGATTACTCACTACCATCTCCACAAGAATTCTGAGTTTGGAGAAAGCCTTGACCCACGAGGAGCTTCATGTAATCTGAGCACATTTTATTTAACTTTGTCACAGTTCCACTTATGAAAGTCACATAACAATATTTTGTGACCAAAGGAAAATCAGAGATGGATTTCAGTGTAGGGAGGGGAAATAGGATATCACCAGTAGATACCAGGGAACTATCATCTTGCCTTCATTGTATGAGGATTGGCAGTGACAACAGAGATGGAACAAGATGAAATTTAAAGAGAGAGTATAATCTTTCTTCTAAATTTTCTATTACAAATGAGAAAATAAACATAAATTGCCTTGTGAACCTTAAAATGGTATATTAATGCTAATTATTATGAATATAACTCTTATCCCACATTTAGAGATCAAATGTCAAGTAGAAATGACTTTTCAAAACTATACTTGTCTTTAGGTATATGAGTTTAACAAAAGGAGCTTTTCCTGTTTTTTTTTTTCCCTCAACCAAAAAAGTTGCTCATTTTATCAATGGCATTCGTAACTAACTACCAATAGAATAAGATTAAGTTCCCTTATTGGCTCTAGCATACATCCTATCCTGTAGTGTTAGGACAGAGAAAAAGGTGAAGTATTTTTATTTAATTTTGTAACATTTAAATGTTTTCTATAATTTGGGATTCTGTATACATATTCAGATAGATTTTATTTGCTGAAGATTAGTTTCTTTTGCATTGGGTTTAGGCTTTATCATTTCTAGAATATATTTATGGCTTAACAGATGCTAGAAATATAGCCAAAATTAGAAAACTCTAGTCATCACAACTTTTATGGTAATGAATTGACCTTACCTAGGCCAACTTAGTAATGTATAATCCTTTAAACAGGATCCTACTTAGACTATTAGAGGAAGATTTGTATATATAACCATACAACATCTAATTTGTTCATTAGGAGATCAATAAAGACCGCAAACAACTTTGTTGAATGCACATGTTATATGGTATCTTGGCTGCCTGAGAATGAGCAGTTTCATTAAACACTACTTATCTAATGTTTCTAGATCTATGTCAGCCCTGCTGTACAACTTTTACAAATGCTGCCAACCTTTAAAGGAAGAGCTGTCTCTTTAGAAGCATGTAACTTTTTTTTTTAGTGCATTTAAACCCTAACTCACTTGAAAGGAAAATCTTGACATTAAAACTTGTCCCTCTAGGCTTTTATTTCCCTTTCTTTTTAAAGGATGAATATAAAATGGAAAACAGAAGACATCACTATGTATATTAATAAGCAACAGTAGGGATATGTGTGTGTAGGTGTGAGAAACTAGGTCACAGCTACCTTCCAACTCAAATACCTTAGGATCATAGATTTAGAGTTGGAATAGACCTTAGAGGTCCTAGAGCCCGGTGCTCTCATTTTTACAGATGAGGAAACTGAGCCTGAGAATGATTGAATTAATTCCCCTAGGTCATAGGAGATACTATATCTAGTGCAGGATTTACACTCAAGTATTCCTAGAAAGATAGTGAGCCCCATTTCACTGGGAGTCTTCAGGTAGATTTTGAATAAATCTCTTTTTGAGATGGTCTGGAGGAGATTCCCACTTTTGGATAAGACATCTGACAAAGTAACTTCAAATAACTCTTTTATGTAACATTCTAGAATGCATTTGTTCAATTCAGCAGACATTTATTGGAACACAGATTGGAACAAACAGCACTGCAAGAGAGAAATAGAAATAAAATGACATTCGTATCAAGGAACTTTGAACAAATTAGATGATAGGCCATGAAACAAAAATAAATATGGTCAAAATTAAAATGTGAGAGTAAAATGAGGAGTAAAAGCCTAGCAGAGTGAGAGTTTTCGGGTGGCAGAGATTTTTTTTTTCATGAGGTGGAGGTGACAATAGGGAAGTGCTCAGATAGAAAGTTCCATTTAAATTGGATATGGAAAAAATGATAGATACAAATGAATTTGGTGAGGGAAACAGGGAGCATTCCAGGAATAGATGATCTTTTGAGTAAAGGTATAGAAAAAGAAGAGTGTGTTTGGGGAACGTTGAATGGTCTCTCTTGGGTAGTATATTTTATTGGTTAAGCAATGAAAAATTATTGAGAGCTATGGAACAGTTATTATATCATATATATTATTACATATTATATTACATATATTATTATAAAAGCATAATTTTAATTGATGCTGGGGAAGGGACTCGACTTAGAGAGATAAATTACAAAGGTATTATAAGTTCTGGCTAGAGGTAGTGAAAGTCAGAATGTGAGTGGTGAGAGTGGACATGGAAAAAAGAAACAAGGACATAGATGAAAATGTAATTGGAGGTAGAATGAATAGGACTTTGTGACTGTGGGCCATGATTTATTCCTGTGAATTTATGTGGGAATAAAAGAAAAGGAGGATTTGAAGATGATTCATAGAAAATAATTTACCATTAATAGAAATGAAGAAATAACACTATCATATATCATCTTTATATGATATAATGACATCACCAACTCATTAAACCCCACCAAAGTTTTGGACATTGTGTTTAAGGAAGGAGAGACTAAGGTAACTAATTAAGAATAAGGTAAGAGAAGAAGGTATCTGTCCATGATTTTTGTAGGGCTGTAATGTGGAAGAAGATGTACATTAGTTCTTTGTTGCTCCAGAATGATTACACAGAAGCAGAAAAATTACAGATTATAGATTTGGTACTAGGCCATTAGAGGCCATTGAGTGTGCCATCTTATAAGTGGGGAAACTGAGGTTCAGAGAAGTTGAATGACTTACAGGGTCAAAAAGCTAATGAGTGTCTAATGTGGGATTTGAACCCACGTTCTCACTTGAAGTCTACTATACCACACTTCCTCATCCTCAGAAGTTGGACTGGAGTTTTCTCTAACTCCAGAGGGAATTAGAGACTCTTCACAAGAGGTAACATGCTGATAACTAGAGTTTGTATTAGAGTAAGTTACTTTTAGAGATAGTGAACACCTTGCCCCTACCCCTCTGTCATAGCAAGTATTCAAATATGTATCAGCAATGCAGTATTCACAATGCCTACAGTAACTATAAATATGCTGATATAGTTATTAATCACAAAATGGAACAGGCTCTCTACATAAGAAATATAGATAGTGCTTTCATTTAAATACCAGAAAACTGAGTCCCAAAACCAGAAAGTCAAAGCCAAC
>JAQQSU010010101.1:0-12514 GCA_028627135.1 Pseudochirops cupreus | reverse complement strand
AATTAGGCATGAAAAAAAATCCTCAGTTTGGAAGGAGTGAAATATATTTATATTGGTTAAAGGGAATAAGTACTACCCTGAGAAGCTCGGATAAGGTAGTAAGCTACTTTTGAACCCATTACTCTAATAGCAGCTACCCAGAGTTGGAGTAATTCTAGCCAAATCCTTGAGAGGGAACTATTTGGGAAAGGAGGTCAGTGTAAAAGAAACAGAGATAGTCTCCATCTCCTACAGTCTTGAACATTGAAAGATTAGAAGTTTTGGATTGTCTCTTATTTTTGTTCTTATCTTCCTCTTCCTCCTCTTCCCCTAACTCTTTTTTGCTACAGATGATTATTTCTCTGGGTAGAGGAGTGGAAAGGAATATATTTGGAAATGAAAGTGATATAAGAAGAGAAAAATAAATTTTGAAAACAAAGATTTTTTGGGTCTAAGTGTTTATTGTTTGTGTTATGCTAAATCAAGGGAAATAATGTGTATTTACTTGTTTTCATAGTGTGATGAATGATGACCAGATAGATAAAGATATTTAATGAAAAGATAAAAATGTTTTATCTCCAGCAGATCATTTATTTAGCTTGTCAAATTCCCCACATAAGGTTCAGCAAAATATATGTGGTCCAAAGCGGAAGCATAAACTATTGGCTAGGCAGTAAAAAATACTTTCTTGGGTAAACTCTCTCTACCTAGGAGTGCTGAGTGAGATGAGAGCAGAAAGTTAGGATCTTGTTCAGGGCTTACACACTAGGCAAATCTGTCCAAAAATATGAATGTATACTACTAGAAATGTCAATGCAATGAATATTTGAAACAATCTACTTCACTAAAAACTTCATATTTTGATGACAGCAATGGGTTTCCTAACCTTTGTCTTTGATATGTGGGGCCATGAAGTCCTCGTGTATACACTGGGAACACCCTTTGCCTCAATGTATTAGTGTGGCTGTGGGAAGGGCAAATATTTTTCCCTGGTTTGTAGTAGTCATGAGCAAGTTTCCAGGGTATTTTGAGGCTTATTGTAAGATTGTTAGAATCAAAGGTAGAACCATGGAGTGGGATGCTCGAGGGCATCAGTCCTACCCAGAAGGCCACAGGACTTGTAATCTAGGTTATGGGAAGGGGTCTTCACATTATTGATCACACTAGAGAACAGGACATCTTTTCATGAAACTTAGAGATCTCAAGAGAATGTTTCATTTAGAAATGGGCATGCTAAAATTTTAAAAAAAAGTAGAGACACCAGAAGCAGAAGAGACGGCAAGACTATATAGGAGAGCTATACGAGAAAAATATTAACATCACTGATAACCACAATGGTGTAGTTACTGATCTAGAGCTAAATATTCTGGAGAATGAAATCAGGTAGACCTTAGGAAGCATTGCTAACAATTTGGTGAATGGAGGTGACAGAATTCCAGTTAAGCAATCTGAAATCCTAATAGATGATGCAACTAAAGTGCTGCACTCAATATGTCATCAGATTTTGAAAACTCAACAGTGCTTGGAAAAGATCTGTTTATGTCCTGGTACAAAAGAAGGGAAATGTCAAAGAATGTTCAAACTACAAAACCTTTTCTCTCATTTCACACGCCACAAGGTTATGCTTAACATTCTGAAAGCCAGGCTTCAGCAATATGTGAAACAAGAATTACCAGAAGAGCAGAGAAACTAAAGACCAAATTGCCAACATTTGCTGGATTATGGAGAAAGCAAGGGAATTACAGAAAATATCTTCTGCTTCATTGACTAAACTAAAGCTTTTGACTGTGTGGATTACAACAAAATATGGCAAGTCCTCAAAGAGATGAGAATCCCAAATCATCGTAAAAAACATAGTAAAGTATAACCAAACTAAGAACATTGCTACTGGTCTCATCCCTTCCTGGAAGAGAAGAAATGGAAGCAGTGTCAGATTTCATATTCATGGGCTCAAAGGTGACTGCAAATAGTGACCCCAGCCGTGAAAATTAAAAGATGCTTGCTCCTTGGAAGGAAAGTTTGGCAAACTGTGTCAACAAAAAGTTTTTATAGTCAAAGCTGTGGTTTTCATAGTAGCAACGTATGGCTGTGAGAGTTGGGTTATTATGGAAAACTGAGTGTCACAGAATCAATGCTTTTGGATTGTGTTGCTAGAAAAGAATTTTGAGAGTCTTTTGGACAGCAAGGACATCAAATCAGTCAATACTTAAAGAAATTAATTTATACTATTCATTGGGAGGTCAAATACTGAAGCTTAAGTTTATATACTTTGGTCATGTAGTTGGTTGTTGTCCATCCTTGAAGAGGACAAAAATGACATCACTATGTTAGAGTCAAGTTAAAATGTATCTGAATGTGTCTGATCAGACCAATACAAGCTAGAATGCTCTACCACAGGTCGGACCCAAGTATTACATGTGAACATTTGAGGTGGATTCTCTAAATTTGCACATTTCACATTTATTTTGAGCTAATTCAATTCTACTTTGCTTATAGGGTGTAACACCTTCTCTGATGAGGGCATGCCATGCTGGGCTGTCCTGTGCCAATGTCCCCCATGTCACACAATCAGTTCCAAAGTTCTAAAGAGAGATCTTAAGAGTGTCCTTGTATCACTTTTTTTTGACCACCATGTGAGCACTTGTACTGAGTGAGTTCTCCAAAAAATAATCTTCTAGGCAAGCATACGTTTGGCATTTGAAGAATGTGGCCAGTCCATCATAGTTGTGCTCTCTGCAGTAGAGTTTGAATGCTTGAAAGCTTAGTTTGAGAAAGGTACTCATTGTGTGGTATCTTAGCTTGCCAGGTGATCTTCAGAATCTTCCTAAGACAATTCAAGTGGAAGTGATTCAGTTTCCTGGCATGACACTGGTAGATTGTCCAGGTTTCACAGACATCCATCAACAAGGTCAGCACAATGGCTCTGCAAACCATCAGTCTGATAGTCAGTCTAATACCTCTTTTCTCCCACACTTTCCTTCAGAGACTCCTAAACACTGAACTAGCTCTAGCAATGTGTGTAATCAACCTCATTATCAAAATGTACATCCCTGGAAAGTATGCTGCCAATGTAAGTGAGCTTATTGACAGTATTCAAAACTTCTCCAATGTTTCCACATACGGGTGCCAGCTGAGGTATTACCTGCGTTTTCTTGGTGTTAATTGTTAGGCCAAAATTAACACAAGCGTCAGAGAAATGATGCATATTTTATTGCATCTCAGTTTCAGAGGCTGCATTCAGTGTGCAAACATCTGTGAACAAAATCATGCACCAGCACTCCCTTCACATTGGTCTTGGCTTGTAGCCTTCTCAAGTTGAAGAATTTACCATCAGTGCTATAGCTGACCTTGATGCTGTGTTTATCCTTATTGAAGGTATTTGATAACATGGCCGAAGATGTCATACTAAAAAGCATGGGAACAAGAACACTGCTTGTTTCACTCCATTGGTAACTGAGAAAGTGAGAGCATCATCCATTATTCAGAACCTGGGCAAACATGCTGTTGTGAAATTGACATACAACGCTGATGAACTTCTCCAGGAAACCAAATTTTGACCTCCATAAGCCCTCATGAATGGTCAGATCTACAAATGTTGTGTACACACCTCTGTTCTGCTCTTGGCATTTCTCCTGGAATTGTTGGGTAGCAAACACCATATTGACCATTCCTCTGTCCTTTCTGAAGCCACACTGGCTCTCAAGTTTCAGGTAGATGACCATCTTCCAGGTGAAGGATCAGTCTATTACGGAGGACTTTAGTAAGATTCTTGCCATCAATGACTAAGAGAGAAACCTCCCCCTCTCCTCCCCCCCCCCCCCCGCCCGTGACTGCCACAGGACAGTCTATTTCCTTTACAACATAAATGTTGATGGACAATGGAGGCATCCTTGAACTCATGGGGGAATAACCTTCTCTTGCTATATATCCTTAAAAATTTCAGTCAACTTTTATTATGAGCAATGGGCTGCCCACCTTTTAGATTTCAGATGGAATAGAATCAACATCAGGTGCTTTGCCATCAACTTTAGCTGTTGAAGGATTGATTTCAACCTGAGGTAAACAGTCTGTGGCTTCAGCATTGATTGATGATGGTCTGTTTTGAACACTATGGAAGTGTTCAGCCCATCTTTCTAGAATTATGTCCTTATCACTAAGGACTTCATCAGCACTGAATAGCTGAAATACACCATAAGTCTTTGGCCCACAAATAGCCTTCAGGGCATCATAAAAGCACTTTGGATTGTTACTATCAGCACAAAACTGAACTTCTGCCTTTTTACTGAGCCAAGCATTCTGCATCTCTCTAAACTTTGCTTGTATTTTCCTTTGATGGAATTAATTGCCAGTTTCTTAGACATGGATAAACTATCCTGCTGGTAAACCCTGTGGAGTCCTTGTTTTTTCATTTAGCAACTTCTGAATTTCTCTCATTTTCATCAAACCAGTCTTTATGTTCAAAAGTGTTCTGACCCAGATAAGCAAATGCTGTAATGTACACCAAATCTCTGAAATCTCACTTTCTGCTTTACTACTGCCATCTATGTGTTGGCTCAATTTTCCCTCCAAGTTAGCAACAAATGGTTCCTGCTCAGAGAAGCACTCTAATCTGTTGACATTAATTCTTTGGGCAGTCATTTTTCTTTGGGGCCACTGCTTTTGTTGAATGCAACTATTATCTTGGAAAAAGTAAGTCTAAGATTAGTTCAGCACTCTGCACCACACATTGTCTTTGTCACTGTCACATTTTGTCTGTCTCTTCTCCCTGCAATCACATAGTCTATTAAATAATGCCAATCAATGTTTGCTGTGAGGGTGCATCCATGAAATTTTATTGGATTTATGTAGATGAAAGACAGTGTAGGTCATAAGGTCATGAGATGCACAAGTCTTCAGTAGTAAGTTGCTGTTTGCAACTCCATTCTTCCCTTGCCATGTCTGGTAGTCTAAGCCTGCTCTAGCATTAAAGTCTCCCTGAATTATAAACTTGCCATCTTTTGGCACATTGATGATGAGGGTCTCCAGGTGTTCACAAAAACGTTTCTTTCACCTCATCAGGGTTCATAATGGTGGGAGCTTAGGCACTGATGATGGTGACATGGCATTTTCCTGCAAGTGGTAATCACATTGTCATGAGTCTGTCATTACTCCTTTTGGTAGGTGTACAAGCTTGTTGACTAGACTGTTGACTAGATACGTTTTATTTTTCCTTGCAAAACCTATACCAACTTCATGGCATTGCCTTTCACTACAGCCACTCCAGAAAAACGTGTATCCAGCTCTGACTTTAGTAAGCTGGTCTTCATTTGCCAGCCTTGTTTCAATAAGAGTTGCTATTTGGATGTGATACCTACTGACTTTTCTCACAACAGGAGCTATTTATCTTTCAGGTCTATTGGATTTTGTGTTGTCTATAATGCACACAAATTCCAAGAGCTGATGGTGAGTAGAATCATCTTTGTAGAAGTTTTTGTACCTTTTTTTGGTGTTCCCACCACAGGGTGACCCCTGCCTGCTACAGCAGTCAGGCCAATAGGTAAGCAGACAGTTTTTAAGACACCTTTTCTATCCCTTTCCTCAGATCAGGAAGTGAGCAGTATGATCCAATATGATCCTGCTCAGACATCTAGGGGGTTGATAAATTCTGCTTCTGGTAAGAAGATGACACCATGGTCTGGATCACCTGTGTGTAGAGTTGTGACTATAGCTCCCAGTGTATCTGCATCTGCTGCTTTGTCACTTACTTGTTGCCCCAGGGCTTAGAGATGGATAAAAATGGTAAAATGGTATGGTGACGTCTTTTGATTGGTATGTAAATTGGATTTAAATGAAGCAGAGTTGCATGAAGTTGTTGGCCTCACTTTCACTTCCAGAGTCATCACAGTTCAGTGGCAGGACAAAGTCAAGATGACTGGTGATGGCTCAAGATGCAGTGCATGACCTTGGCATCTTTGATGTCAAACCAAGTATTCCACAGCATCTACTTCTGCTGCCTTCATGGCCATTGGAACAAATTGACCATCCACCCATTCCACCAGGGGAAGTCTTCATATGCTTGGATTTGACACCCCCCTAACTCACCAGTGGGTTTGAGACCACTCAGTTACCCTCAACCTGATTTAGCTCATGTGCCGAAATGGTTTACCAGCATGTGGGCACTGTGCATACTACTGCTTCTTGGAGTTATAGGTGAGAGTTTGGTGGATCAGGTGTAGTCGTCTTCCCTGAACACACCCTACACCCCACTGAAGAGACAGACCTTAATGGAAAAGACCATGATTTTAGGAAAGACTGAAGGCAATAAGAGTAAGGTACAGCAGAGCATAGAATGTAGAGATAATGTCATGAAAGCAATGAACATGAACTTGGACAGACTTTAAGTGACAGTAGAGGATAGAAGGGCCTGTTGTGCTATAATCCATGGGGTCACAAAGAGTTGGACACAACTGAATTACTGAATAACAACAACAACAACATCACCATCAACAATAATAGAGTTCTTTCTAGTGTAAAGGTTATGGGTACGCAGCCAGAGCTGGTACCCTAAACTTAAGACTTTACCAGTTGTGTGAGAGCAGTTAGCTTTTTCTTACGGTACGGTGTGTTATGTCCTTGCAGGCATGGCAGACAACCAGTAAAAACACTTTGAGTAGGAGGAATACCAAAGAGACCAATGTCACTGAAACATGAGGGGGGAAAAGGGTGTAAGAAGATTGGAAAGGTTGGAAGGGGTCATTTTACGAAGGGCTTTCAAACTTAGAAATTTTATATTTGTTCCTGGAATTTACTGAGTATGGACTTATACCCATATTCATATGGTCAGACCTGAATTTTAGTAAAATCAGCTTGAAAGAAGAATGGAGGATGGACTGGAGAGGGAAGAAACTCAAGGAGATTAACCCTCACACTCTTCCAAAGCCGAGGTATAGTGTTATAAGGGTCTGCATCACAGTAGTTTTAGTATTGGAGGAGAGAAGGAAGCATATAAAGGTATGTTATGCAGGTAGAAACTTCATGCATCAATTAGATTGTGGCAATCAGCCAACTAAGCCCTAGTAAAACTTCACAGAGGGTACTGGTGAGCCACACAAGGTTTGACAATTCTGTAGTGCATCCCTGTTTGAATCCAGGGAAACAAAAATTTCTCTGCAATAAGAAACTCCAAATTCCTCTTTCCTCTCTATCTCAGACAGATTTCTGAACTGTAGCCATAAATTCACAACTAGCTAAAAGAATGGGGGGGAGGGGGCGGAGTTCCTATTGACACGAATTTGGTAGAAAATTGAAGTGTATAGGAGTCCAGATTTAAACTGTGCTGATCATTTGTAGTGAAATATTCAGATAATAATGCTAGAGCAAGGGTAGTAGACAATTAGCCTTTCTGCTGTTAATAATACTATAGTGAGAGGTGCCAATTGCTAGGAAATTAGCTGGTTAACCTGTGTTGGGGGGATTTACTATAGGCCTGGTAAGAAGTCTCTGTATTAACCTGTAGTAGCATTAGAGTCAGTGAAGACAATGACATTAGATGTTTATCAGTAAATTGTGTAGGAAGCAACATTGATAGGTGCTGAGTGTTTAGCCTTTAATTGCACTGGGTATGTGGACCTGTGTCCTGGAAATGAAATAGAGTCAGGTGGTGTTGAATGCTCCCTTTACCTGTTATAGTGCTTTATCAATGTTCCCCTTTCTCTTCTTTGCAAATATAGAACCTGGAAGTGAGGAATGATAAGTGACAAACTTAAGTAACTTGTAAAAGAACTTGTAGAGGAAAAAATATATTGTCAGTTTGTTTAAAATGATATTTAAGAATTCCTGGGAGAGACTAATCCAAATAAGCCTCAGTTTAGTGCTGACTGCCTGTTAAGAATAAATTGGAATGCTTAAAGAAGTCTACCACCCTCACTCATCCTTTTCCTTTTTGGAGGGGGCAATGTGGGAAAATTGTGGTTAAGTGACTTGCCCAAAGTCACACGGCTAGTAAGTGTTAAGTGTCTGAGGTCAGATTTGAATTCAGATCCTCCTGATTCCAGGGCCAGTGCTCTCTTCACTGTGCCACCTAGCTGCCCCCTTATCCTCTTCCTAACAACAAAAAAAAATTGTAAGACCTAGCATTGAGTCAAAGAAATTGAGCTAAATTTTGTGTTATCTTTTGTTGTTGTTACTTTTTTTTGTTGCATGGATGACTGCATCTCAGAAAAAGTTTGTTATTCATATTTATGAGTTTTAATTTAAATAATAGCTTCTTCAAAAGAAGTCAGTTTAAAAAGTAAGAGTTATTCAGTAATTATACTTCCATAAACTATCTGATTAGAACAATTGCTCAATTTGAAAATAATTTTACTTTCTCTAATTGGATTTTGCCCAAAACTTTTAATGTGTGTGTGTGTGTGTGTGTGTGTGTGTGTGTGTAAAATTTTTAAAAATGGAAACAAAAATACTCTTATTTCTCTTGTTTCCAAGATTTGTTACATTGAGAAGACTAAATTCATGACTCTACAAAAAGTAGTCATTTATCTTTTTAAAAATTTATATTTATTTTATTATGAATTTAAGAAATGCAACCAGCATTTCTATGACATAGTACAAGAGAAAAAAGATAATTGTATATGGATTTGCAAATCTGTTATGTACAACTTGATATTCTTTTTGTTTGTTTTTATGGAGGGGGGAGGGCAGAGCAATTGGAGTTAAGTGCCTTGCCCAAGGTCACACAGCTAGTAAGTGTTAATTAAGTGTGTGAGGCTGGATTTGAACTCAGGTCCTCTTGACTCCAGGGCCAGTGCTCTATTCACTGCACCACCTAGCCACCCTGCAACTTGATATTCTTTTAAAATATTTATTAGTTACCATGTAGCTCTCTTTTTTCTCTCTTTTTTCCTTCCCTCCCCTGCCTACTCCTAGAGACAGCTACCAATATGTATATATGTAAAATCATTGTGCACATACTTCTATTTATCGTTCTTTCTCTGGATGCATATTGTGCCTTCCTTCATTGGTACTTTGTAGTTAATTTGGGTATTTATAATAGCAAAAATGATTTAGTTGTGGAAAGTCGTTCTTAAAACAATATTGCTATTACTGTATAGAATGTTCTCTTTGTTCTGCTCATTTTGCTCTTTGTTATTTCATGCATCCTGAGATCATTGGACTCATCATTTCTTATATTCTATATTCCATCAAAATCATATATCATACCCTGCTTAGCCATTCCTCAAATGATTGATATCCCCACAATTTCCAGTTCTTTGCCATCACAAAGAGAGCTGCTGTAAATATTTTAGAACATACAGGTTCTTTTCCTTTTTCCCTAATCATCTTTGGAAAGAGACATACTAGTGGTCTTGCTGGGCCAAAGGGTATAGGCAGTTTAATAACTCTTTGGGCATAGTTTCAGATTGTTCTCTAAAATGGCTAGATCAGTCCACAGTTCCACCAACAGTAAATTAGTGTCCCAATTTTTCCATATCCCTGCCAACTTCTGTCACTGATCATTTGTATGCTTCTCTTTGGGCTGAAATTCCTTGATGTAATCATGGTAATATTTTATTTTTAGTTTTATACACCTATACATACTCCTGTTAGGAAAGATAGACCCGAGTAAATACAAGTTGTTGAATCTTTCCTAGATTTATTTTCCAGGTCAGTGGTTTTTCTAATGAGATATTTCACATTGTCTTCTATTTTGTCATCCTTTTGGTTCTGTTTTGTAATTTCTTGATTTGTCATGAAGTCATTAGCTTCCATTTGCTCCCTTCTAATTTTTAAGGAATTATTTTCTTCAGTGAGCTTTTGGATCTCCTTTTCCATTTGGCCAATTTTTCTTCTTAAGGCACTCTTCTCATTGTTTTTTTGGACCTCTTTTGCCGTTTGGGTTAGTCTATTTTTTAAAGTGTTATTTTCTTCAGAATTTTTTTTGGGTCTCCTTTAGCAGGCTGTTGACTTGTTTTTCATAATTTTCTTGAGTCATTCTTATTTTTCTTCCCAATTTTTCCTCTACTTCTCTTACTTGATTTTCAAAACCCTTTTTGAGCTCTGCTGTGGCCTGTGACCAATTCATATTTTTCTTAGAGGCTTTTGATGTAGGAGCTTTGACTTTGTTGTCTTCTTCTGGTTGTGTGTTTTGATCTTCTTTGTCGCCAAAGTAAGATTCTATAGTCTGAGTTTTTTTTTTTTTTATGCTGTTTGCTCATCTTCCTGGCCAAATACTTGACTTTCTAACTCTTTGTCAAGGTACAACTCTGCTTCCAGCGGGGTTGGGAGTGGGAGTGGTTGTACCATCCCAGGCTTCAGGGGTTTTGTATAAGCTGATTGATCCTCCACCATCTGTGGGCCCAGAACTCTGGAATTAGCTGCTGCTGCCACCACCACCACCACCACCACCACCACCACCACCACCACCACCACCACCACCCTGCTGCCCTGGGGCTTGGACTGGACTGCACTCCTATTTCACCCAGGTCCTACAGAGATTTCCAACTGACCTTCTCTGCTCTCTTTGGTGTTTGTGGGTTCAGAAGTCTGGAAACTGCCCCAGCTGTCAGTGATTCAGTCCCATGAGTCCTACTCCAACCCTCTCTGTGCTGGCAGGGCCCATTTCACGCTGACCTCTGTTCCCAGAATGGTGCAATATACCCTTTCTGTCAACCTTCCAGGATGTCCTAAGCTGGAGATTTGTTTTACTCTGTCATTTTGTGGGTTCTCTAGCTCTAGAATATGTTTAGAATCATTTTTTTAATAGGTATTTGAAGGGTTTGGGGGAGAACTTAAGCAAATCCTTGTTTTTACTCAGCTATCTTGTCTTCTGAAAAAATCTTTTAAAACAAAATTAAAAATGTTAAATTTTAGCATTCCAGTTTTTAAAGGAATTAGCCTTGAGAATCTAGTCTCTCCAGTAGTTTAAAATGTTATCCTGAAATTAATGACTAGAATGCTACTCTGTGCACTCTATGCTTGCCACCAAACATAGGTCACTTGGCATTATGGCCTTTATTTAGTTTTGTGTCTGAAAATTCCTGCCTCACAAAGTAAAGTGATTTTCCAATTCCAAGGCACTTTCTTTGGAGTAGCTTCGCTGGCTGCTAATAACAAAGCACACACACTATTCTGATTGTTTTTGCTAATGTTATTTAACCAGGAACTGTCATCTTTAAGCCCAAGTTACTTTTCTTTTGGTGTAATTCTCAACTCTCCTTCCTCCTGACATTGGTCACTGCTACCAGAGATTTCTATCAGCAGACTGGGGAGAAATTCATGACTTTTATATTGAATTTTGCAAATGCCACAACTGCAAATTTTATCATTAGACTGAAAATGTGTGTACCACAGGATGTCAAGTTCACTTGGTTTTGTTAAGAAGAATATGAGACTTTGGAAAGTCATAAGTCAGGACAACCATTTATGTGAGAGAAGAAAAGAATTAACAAGTTTTAGGCTTCAAAGAAGTAGATAAGAAAAGAGCCCCCAAGGTTTAATGGAAATACTGAGATCCTTTGAAGAGAGTGGTTAGAAAATTGGTTTTTCAGAATTTAAAGATTCTGGTTGACTCTTATCAAAAAAGATACACAGACTTTGTGAATTTCTCTATTAGGCTCCGTTTGAACAATTTAGCTCCACAAAGAGTACTTAACCCCACCATTATCTCTCATCCTTGCCCTTACCAACTACCTTACAGGATTACAGTTTTATTGCTGTTTGTTGAGAATCAATGTGATCCTCAATCCATTCAGATAATTTAACATCCTGAGAATATCTGAAGTAACATTTGGAATGTAATAAAAATGTGAAATGGCATGCTGACGTATGTTTTAAAGACATCAAAACTACTATTTAGCTGTGACGACTGATTATTACCTTATTTATGGCATATCAATAGCCATATTAGCACTTTAAGCATGACAGAGAAGGAAGTCCTTTCCACTGGGGCACATGCATTGGACCTAAGAATCCTGATCCTGGCCATGGTCAACAACTCATTGATCTAAGAGGCATGATACAAGGGGAATTCCATGCCACTGAGGTGTTGCATTTAGGGCCTTAACCCTCCCCATCTTCAATGAAGGCAGGAAGTCCTGCATTTGAAGGTGTGGCTGTCAAAGGTCCTAGTCTCTCAGCCTTTGATAAACACTTTATAAACTAATGGTCTCTCTTCATTGAAGGCAAGTGTCCTTGCCTGGCTATTGAGGGTCATAGTCCCAGACCTTTTCAAAAACTGGGAGGATAGAAGGTTTCCCTACTGTTGGAATAACAGATTCAGTGACCTGGGTCTTGCTTTCTCTAGAGAAGACAGGAGGGGGCAACAAGATTGCTGATTTGGTGTAACTGCCAGGAAATGGGAAGCTGAACCCAAAACTTGGTTGCCTCAAGCCCAAGATGTATCAGTGGAGACACAGGTTGAGTTTTAAGTTTTATGGCTTCTACTCCACTTGGAAGTTCTTTTTTTTTTTTATTTCTTTTTTTTTTAAATTTTATTTTAGTTTGCATCGTTCATTTCCACAAGATTTTGAGTTACATATTTTCTCCCCCTCTTTCCCCC
>JAQQSU010010100.1:0-12514 GCA_028627135.1 Pseudochirops cupreus | reverse complement strand
TGGCTTTGACTTTCTGGTTTTGGGACTCAGTTTTCTGGTATTTAAATGAATGCACTATCTATATTTCTTATGTAGAGAGCCTGTTCCATTTTGTGATTAATAACTATATCAGCATATTTATGGTTACTGTAGGCATTGTGAATACTGCGTTGCTGATACACTAGGACAGACAACAAGTAGAGACATAAGTATATTCAAATAGATAAAAATATAAGGTGGGACAAAGGAAACAGTAGTGAACGGGGAGATCAGAAAACAGCACAAGAAAAAGGTGGCAATTGCACTCAGTCATAAAGATGACAGGAAGTTCTAAGAGGCTGACTTGTAAAAGAAGTTAATTCCAGACATGGGAGATGAAAGATGAAGAGTTGTGCAAGAGGAAAAGCAAGAAAGTTAGTTTAGCCAGATCATCATGTGCATGAAGGGTAGTAATGTGTAATTAGCCTAGAAAGGTAAATTGGAGTCTGTAAAAGCTTTTAAATGCCAAAGAAATGAATTTCCATTGGATTCTGAAGGTAATAGGAGCTAGTGGAGTTTATTGAATAGGGAAGTGACATGGTCAGACTTTAGTCCTTAGATTTCAATCAATGATTTAGGAAAAATAATTTTGGTAATTATGTTATTGCTAAAGTTCAGATGAGGACCTGAACCAGTTTGTGGCTATGTAATTGGAGAGAAGGGGACACACAAGGAATTATTATGGAGGTAGAAAGAATATTATTTGGGAACTCATAGATGGTAGGAGGAATTGAGGATGACAAGTCGAAAACTTGGGTGAGTGAAATGATGATGGTGCCTTAAACAGAAATGGGGAAGTTTGGAAGAAAAAGAGATTCAGGGATAAAGATAATAACTTTAGAATTGAGATGTTAAGTCTGAGATGTCTGTGGGAAATTTGTTTTGAAATATCCATTAGGCAATTGGTTATGTGAGACTGAAATACAGGGGAGAAAGAGAAAGAGAGAGAGACAGAGGAAGAGATAAAGACAGAGACAGAGACACAGAGGGAGAAAGAAAATAGGACTGGATAAACAAATGTGGGTGTCATCAACTTAAGAATAAGAATAAACTAATGTGAGCTGATGAAATCACTGAGAATGAATATAAAACAAGAAGAAAAATGAAATAGATGATGATATCACAATGGAAACCAAGGAGTGATCAAAAAAAAAATTAAGAGAACCAAGTAGCATCAGGAAGACCCAGAGAGAAGAGCATTTCCAGGTTGATTAATTTTTCCAAATTCTTCAGAAAAGTTTAAAAAAAAAAGGAGGATTACGAAAAGGTCATCAGAATTAGCAGAGACAAGCTCATCAATACCTTTTGGAGTGAGCAGTTTCAGTGGAATGGTGAACTCTGAAACCAGATTGCAAAGGGTCAGGAAATGGGTGAGAAGTAGGAGCAATGAGTGTAGGCAATTTACTGTTCTTGATATTGTTATCTTTTACTTCTGGGAGTTTGACTATAAAAGAGAAACCGAACTTTAGCTAAAAGAGGTGGTTTTATCTACTAATCGATATTTTTTTTAAGAAGGGCAAGAGTTAGAAGTTACATAGTCTGATAATTATCTTAAAGTATTTGAGGAATGGAATTTGAAGAAAGAATTTGACTATATGGAGGAAGGAATAGTTTCATCTCATTTGACCCCAGAAGACAAAGCCAGGAATAATGAATGAAAATCACAAAGAAGAAAATTTAGGTTTGATGCCATGAAAAACTTCCTAACAATTAGAGCTATCCAAAAATGAAATGGGCTAATTGGAAGGTAGTGGGAGTCAACTGGAAGGCTTTGATAAGAAGCTGGATGACCACTTGTTAAATCTATTATGATAGGAATTCCTTCTCACACATAGCTTGGATAAAAGATCCCCTGAAGTCCCTTCCAATTCTGAAAGTCTGTGACTCAGAGTTGCTTCCAATCACCATGTAATATGATTAATAAATGTGTTATTATTCTCATTTTACAGAGGAGTAAACTGAAGCTTAGA
Organism: Pseudochirops cupreus; assembly: GCA_028627135.1. Lineage (NCBI taxonomy): Eukaryota > Metazoa > Chordata > Mammalia > Diprotodontia > Pseudocheiridae > Pseudochirops > Pseudochirops cupreus. Next base: position 10,526 of record JAQQSU010010100.1, on the reverse strand, counting down.
GACATGAAGTCACTTGCCCAAATTTTTCCAACTAGTCAGTTGCAGAGCAGGGAGGTAGATCAGGGTCTTGAGTCTAGAGACTGTGTTATGGGTTTGTTTGTTTTTTTTTTTTCTGATACCTCAAGTATGCATCTCTGGATAGTACAAAGGTAAAGTTAATTGGAAGGAGGATAAGTTCAGGTCTCACGTTTTGATGAAGGGTCAAATTAACAAAATTTTCCTTAATATTTTTCAGCGTCCCATTAATAAATCTGAAGCTATATTTATTTCCACATACCTGCCTTCTAAAAGAGTGAGACTGATTAATGAGCTAATATTTACACAATCTTTGTAGCTCCTGTGATGAAAGATTAAGCATAAATACACATTTTTGCTCTGCCTATTTGTGAATCTTTTTGTTCCTTTGTCATGTTTGTCTCCTAAATAAAACATCATAAGGATTCAATCTAGAGTGGAGATGGATAAGAGAAACAAGGTAACTCCCTTCTCCTTCTTCCTTAATGGATGGAGCAGTTTTTCTGGTGCCATGCATGGTGTGGGGGTAGGGGGAGATGGTACAAGAGATAAGTGGAGTCAAGGGGAAAGGTGGCTTTCCCTAGACAGTACACCAAACTTATGGCTAAACTTCTTCCTCTTGGCCAGATGTAAGTTTGTTAGGAAGAAAGAGTAAAAACTTATTCCTCTGACTATGTTTTATTCACACATAAAATTTGGCTCTGTAGTAACAGGACAGCGCCAAAATCTGTCTAATTCATTAAAATCTTTGTATTTGTTTTAATTAAGCACCAGCAGAATTCCATTTGCAAAAGCATATTGCATACTTATGTAATTAGCAAAATCCAGATAAGCCTCCTCCGCTTTCTTTTGAGGTGCTGAAAAATCTGGAAAACAGTACCTGGTAACATTTTGGGTCACTACTGAAAATGAGAGAACATTTATCTTTGGCTGGCAGGAGGGAAGGGAGTTTCAGTAACTTAAAAAACAATTAAATTACAAAAATACAAACATGTTAAAGCTCACAGTTCAAGGATCTCTCAGGAAAAGCGATAGTTTTTAGTGCTAAAGATGGGAAAGCATATTGAAAATCACAAACTAATTAGAACAAAAAGTTCTGGCTCAAATGGAAAGAAAACAAGAAGTTGTGTCCGTACCATTGGAAATTCTGATTTCCCATTGGTATAGCCTCAGAAAAGGGCCAAGCTGGCCCAGAGTGAATCAAAGTACATTCTATTTCCAACTGTATCCAGTTGCTCTCTGAGTGGCATAGTGTCTGCACCAGCATTTCCTATTATTTGGAAAGTGATCATTGTATTATTCCCATCTCCTAGTGCTACTATTTCTCCTAGACCCCCAAGCCTCCAAAATGAACAGGATTCAAGAGTCCACAGATCTCAGACTATTGAAATCTTCTTTGTCATATCTGTTGGGCAAAGATACATGTAGATTTCTTGGTGTTCACTAGAATCTTTTCTAGTTAAGCCCCTAGTAAAGATAAATCAATTTGTAAGGCTAATGCGACTTTCATCTCTATTGGAGACATTTAGCAAGGTTTCAACAGGGGGCTGTTTACCACATGGAAAAGATCAGTTTGCATTAGTGCTCTGGGTACTGATGGAAAAGGAAACTTGCAGATTCTCATTGGAAAAGAACCCCACACCCCCACCAGCCTCACCCAGCCCTGCCATTTTTGTCTCCTCATTTAGCTCTGAAAGAGGGTAGTTATAATTTCATTGAATATTGGCAGCTGCTGCTGAACACAAAGAAATCAACGTGTCAATTTGCCAAATGCATCGCTCCCATCAAATCTGCAGAATATGCATATGCATTCCTGATTAGCAGCAAGGGATGCTGCTCCTCATTAGCACTTGTGGGGGTTATTTTGGTACATGTTCAGTGAGCAACTCTATTAAACTGAGTTTGGCTGCTTTCCATTCAGAAGGGGTTCTCTCTTAGACTTTTAGGTTGACAAATAAGGTGTAAGTTCTTACCCTACTGCTTCCCTGGTCTTTCACGTCAATACAGAGGCTATATCATACATATCTTCCAACTGGCAAACAAAATCCTCTCAATATGAAATAGCACCCATGATTACAAGGAAATATGAATTATTTACTGTGCTAAGGAAATTAAATATATTTTAAATTGAATAGACTCATGAATATGCTAACAAGCCCCAAACAACATTTAATAATAACAGATCTTGTCTATCCTCTTTGAATCAGGAACCCAATGCCTTTTGAGACATTAGTAATAAAGACTGACAGCAACTCTTTGAGATAGGTGGAGAACATCATTATATATTATTATAGTCAGACTGTATCTATCCATGAGAAATTAACAGATTGCAACACCATCAATCCATTCATTTGGCTCTCATCACATTTGATACCAGTCTCTGAACAATGGATATAACTGTGGTGAGCAGTAATGGAATTGTGAAGACAGCATAAATGAGCTGATACTGCTACATACACTTTATATATCTAGGCTTGCCCTGTGTTAACTGTGGAAGCTACCATATGACCTTTATTGTACCGAGGACAGTGAGGTATGTAGAAGATAGGACACTGGATTTTCTATCAGAAGACCTAAGTTTGAATTCAGACTTTAATACTTATTAGCTGTTTTCTAAGACCCTTTCTAACTCTTGATCCTATGCCTGAGTCCAAATATCTCTGAACTTCATTTTTTTAGAGTCTTTTAATTTCTCTGATATACATTTACATTTCTCAGCTTGTCATAGACCACTTTAAAGAAGGATCTCACATGCACTAATGGAGGGACTAGTGTAGAAGGGAGGTATCTTGGGTGGTTGAAAAGGTGAAGGATTACCTTTGAAAACAATACACTTGGTTATGGCAATGGAGAAGAAGAAAAAGAAATGCACAGAGACAACCATGATGAGTTTCTATTTAGCAGTACAGGACAAGATTCACCAGGTCTTGACCTCAGCTGGCTTACAGTTTGAAAGCATAAAGGGTAAGTTGAAAAGGAGATGGAATAAGAGAAAAGGAACAGTCATAGTGGCAATCCATGCAAAAGCGTGAATCTGTGGGGCCATTACCATGTATTGGTCTCAGTGCTGAAAATGGTAAGAATACAACTTTCAGATTGACTCTGCTTTTAGTCTTAATAATTTGCTTTGGTTTTCTTTTTTAGGCCTCCAAACTAGAAATTAGAAGAAATTGTTTTCAGCAACCTTAAACAAGTTTCAGAAATTCAAGGTGAAAGATTTTATATACATATTATATTAGATATCTCATAGCCAGGTAAACAACTATATATGAACTTATTAATTGGGTCTTGGAATTATAACACAGAAAACTGACCCTAGGTCAATACTAGTACAGCTATTAGTCCCATTTCCTAAAACTGTAAATTATGCTACATGAAGATAATAAAAATATGAATAATGAGTTGCCTTTTGGGTCAAAGACACCATTAGTATTTTGAGTTATTTTTCTACTATAAGTAATGGGAATGCTCAAGCCTGTCCCTGTTATGGCTGATATCACTTTCTGGATGAGTTTAGATGTTCAGCCTTTGATTAGACAACAATAAAGTCTTATGTCTCTTTTAGCCAATACACCCATGGCCTCAGCATCACGCTCCTGGAAATCTTATGGATCAGCTCCAGTTCCTCCAAGAGGAACCTAGATACTGTTCAGTCCTTTGTTGGTATTTTGTTTTGCTGTGTGTCATGTTAATCATTTGTAGTCTTCTCAAAGAAATTGAGCTTCCTCCCTAGTCAAAGTATAAGGTTCTATGTACTGGGCTTTCTGAGCTGAGTTCAGGATTAAATTCAGTTGAACAGTTGTAACTTTGAAGAACTGTGAACAATTTGATGTATATAGAGGAAGGGAGAGCTTCAGACCCAAGCAATAAGATTCCTACTTCTTAGTCCTAGGATGAAGAACTAGAAGAGGCCTTAGGTACCATCAAGTTCAACCTCTTCATTTCTCAGAGGAGAAAACCAAGGCCTAGAAAAGTGAAAAGGCAGCAAATGACCAAACTGAGGCTTGAACCCAGGCCTTCTGACTCCAAAGCTAGTATTCTTTCCCTTTTAGAGTTCTGTGATCTCTAATCTGACAGCATTTTAATTTACTTTGTAGTATTTCAAAAGAAGAGGAGAAAATTTCTTGAAGAAATGTGTAGAAGAGTCTATAGGTTGGATAGCTTCACAGTGTAACCTCTATTTTACTTACTGAATCTGTCAACTTAAGTAGGCTAAATGATGGTTGAGAGATCACTGAATTGCTTTAAAAAATCCATACCAACAGGCTCCTGTGACAGGCTTTCTGGTATTTTACTCTACAGAAAAATATAACTTATTGGCAAATTTTAAAAATACTGTAGCTTATCATGGCATAGTGGATCCAAGCAGTGCTTTCTGAAAACCTGCTTTCTTTGCCCTCCTTTGGATTCAGAGACACCACACCAAGTCATCCAGTCCTTCTGTCCATTCTCCACAGCTAGTCAATAAGACATCATATCTAAAGAGTTGCCTCCATTGTGTGTTCCCGCCATGGTCCTCCCTTGGCACCATCACCCTGGACAACTCCTGACAAAGGAACCCATGGACAGCAATCACTTCTTAATTATCACTTCAACTAGTAGAAAAGGGCCCATCACTTTTGTGTGAAGTAGGGCATAATCATTTGAAATGCCATCTATAAGAAGGGTTTACCTTTTCATTTGCCTTTAGCTGGTGCCTAATTAAGATCTGGGGCCACAATGGCAAATCATGGATATTGATTAATGGCTTTCACAGAAATGGTGAGGGCAAGACTGGCATCTGGTAGACCTGACAGATGCACGAGCCACTCACAATGCCCCTGCGTCAAGCAATTCAGGCCCCAGAAAGGCAGATTACATGATTAATGAGCCTCGGGCCTCCTCTTCATGTGCTCTGCGGCATCCCTATTTGATACAATTCATTAGGCGCTTATTTGGGTCACCATTAGCACACTGGCATGGGCGTGTCTAAGGGCTGTTATAATAACAGGCAAAAAGCAAATAAAATGAAAAGCTGAACAGAGAAAGAAAGGGGCCTGAAAGGCCAACTGCGTCTTGATTCTGTTTTTGTCAATGTCTGTACTGAACATTTGCTTGGCATTTGGTTAAAAAAAATGAACATTTGGAAGTTGATGAACATGCACTACCTGCCTATAAAAAGCATTCCTACCCCACATTTTATTAAATTGAACCTATTGATGACAGCTTTATAAGGTTTTGAAGATCATATAAGCTGAGAGCTACAAGATATCTCCTTTTTGAAGGCACAGATTCCACTGTGACTCTCTATCCCTTATATTCTCTGGTCCTATGGCCCTGATTTGACATTCTCAAGTTCTGTTTCTCTTACTTCCCCTCATTTGGTCCTTTCCTCTCCTCACTTAGCCCCCATTCCAGGAGATGATGGAAAGTTTTGACCTGGGACATTGAAGGATTAGGCCACTAGTTATGCTACCTGTGTGATATTGCCACAATTTGACTTTACCATTTGTAAAAAGCAGATAACAATGCTCATGGGCTTGGAGTGAGAGTTAATGAGTTACTATGAGTGCTTTTCAGAGAAAAGGAATTCTAACACAAAAATCACAACATTCTGCCTGTAAGAATGGTTTTTGTAACATATTGTCAGAAGAATCTCTATGTACTTTCTCTTGCTTTCTCCCTCTCCTCTTCTTCTCTTTCTGTCCCTCCTTGTATTCCTTCTTGTCTCTCTTCCTTTGTCTCTATCTCTGTTTCTCTTTCTGCCTTTCTCTCACTCTCTGACTCTCTTTCTGTCTCTGTCTTATCTACCTTATTGTTTGTCTTTCTAGCTATTTCTCTTTCACTGTCTCTCATTTTACCTCTATCTTTTCACCTGTATTTGTATATGCCTGTATTTTAAGCCTGATTTTAAGGGAACTGTCCTCATATTACTTAGCGTCTCGTTTCTTTTCCAAGTTCCATGAAATTCAGAAAAGCAAATCAAAATGAAATTGTATTCTCTGTGATTGGGGAATGTCAATTGTACTTTAAAAAAAAACAACACAAACAAATCCCTCTGATTTTATACAATTCTTGCCAGGCCAATATGCAGATTTGGTAGTGATAGTCAATAGCCATATTAACATTTTTTACACAAAGCCTGTGTTTGCTCCAGTATTAATATTGACAAAGAAAATGTTGCATCTTTTATTCTGTCCCTATTGCATTGGAACATTTTACATAAACTTACAGCACAGATGTAACCAATCAGGGCAATCTACTCAAGTTCCATAGAAAATAGTGAGGATAATGGAGCTCTCCTTAAACACTGGCTCGTGCATGCATGAATGCATACACACACACACACACACACACACATACACACACATACACGCCCCTCACACCACCACACCACACTGGCAAGAAGAATATGATGCTATGGTTTCCATCTTTATAAACCCAGGAAGTGTGAAGCTGCAAAGGCAGAGGTATGGAATCCAAATCTGTCTCTAATTCTCTCTCAGATTTTTGGAAGGAGGTAAAGAGGTAGAAAATATGGAGATACTAGATACCACTGAGAGCTCTGGTATGTTCATACAAGTTTTGTTCTCTGTTTCAGTCCAAAGCAGTCCATTAAAGTCTCATATTGTCTAGGCTTGGCCACAATCTAGTACACCCTTTGGAATTTGGTACAAATGCTTTGTGTAGAGACTCAGTGGGGGGAGGGTTGAATCCACCTCAGGGTCATCCCAGAACAAACCAATATCCCCAGTGAGATCCTTGAGTTACTTCAAATCATGTGAGATTCTCTTAGACAAGGTCAACAATCCTTGGAGATAAAGTCAGATTTTTCAGATTTGCTATGGACTATGATTAACAAGTTAACATACAAAACTGCCTAAAGCTCTGCTCTGCAATCTAGAAACAGACTTTGCCTATAAGGAATTTTGGTTCTTTGTTCATCCTTCTCCTCCTCCTCCTCCTCCTCATCTTCATCCTCACCATCCTCATTCCCATTATCATCATCCTCATTATCATCTTCACTATCATTATCATCCTCATCATCACCAACATCCTCCAAGATGTCATCTTAGTAAGAATTCTCAAACTGTTGACATTTCTCTCCCTACCTTAAACCCCTCTTCCTGTGCCCCAATCTACCATTTTAATATGTATATTCCTAGGTTTTGTGGTCATCTCATAGTGGATAAGTATTATCATGTCACATGAAATGATGAAAAGATGAATTAAGTCTATGTGACATAGACTTGCATTTTGGGAAAATCATTTTGGCAATTGAACAGAGGATGAAGTAAAGAGGGGAGAGACTTATGGCAAAGAAACCAATCAGAAGTCTAGACATGAGGTGATGAAGTCCTGCACCATGGTGGTGGCAGCAACAGAGGAGAAAAGGTACTATGTATGAGAGATATTTGGAAGGGACAATCAACAGGACTTGTCAACAAATAGGTTATAAGGACAAAAAATAAGCAAGAGAGAAGGAGTTTAAGATTACATGGATATTGTAATCCAGACTGGCTGGAGAGATGATGATGCCTAGGATTGTACTAAGGAAATAGAGATAGCAGAGTGTTTGGGGAGGAAAGATAATGAGTTCTTCTTTAGACATGTTGAATTTGAGATGTCTATAGGACATTTATTTTGAGGTGTCCAAAAGGTTATGCAAGACTGGAATTCAACAAAGATTTGGGCTTGATATATAGATCTGGGAATTATCTAAATAGAGAAGATCGAACCAACAGGAGATTGTGGGGAAAATGGCTACATGATGGGTCATCAAGAGTCCTGTAAGTCTTGTGATACATAGAAGGATCCCTAGAATCCTGTAGAGATGGTAGGGTAGACAAGTTAGTGTAGTTGACGTAAAGTAGGAACACAGCAGCCCCAAGAGTTTCAGAATGGGTACAATGCTTCGCTTCAGGTAGGATTTGTATAACACTAGATGCCCAAGGCCAGAGGCAGGAAAAAAGGTCCAGTTTATTTTCTAAGGCTTTTGCAAGAAGCCAGGGAGAGGCCCCTAAAAGTAGCAGCAGGAAGGAATTACCCTAGGCAGAACTTACCACAGGAACTGATCCTGAAGTTCTGTGGCAAAGTGAGTTCTCCGGAAGAGCCCAGAACCCCAGAGTCCTTTGAAGGAGGGACTGTGCGCTCTTCACTCTACTCTAGGACCAGACAGGTTGTTAATACCAGTTGTGGAGCCTGACTGAAATAGAGTCCACCCAATATAGACATTGAGGCTGCCGATGTGAGTAAACCAAAGCTCCAAATATTATGAGGAATTGCCTTGGCTTGGGGGACATTCTGGGAGGAAACCACAAGGATAGAGCAACCTCACAAGTCCAGATTAAGTCACAAAGGAAAAAAATGCCCTGGCCACAAGGACTCTAAGATTTCCTAGAAGAAATGAAATAAGAGATTCATCTTAGAAAAGACAAGGAGGAAAGAATGGCAAGGAGAATTAATAACTTACAAGAGATAGAAAACCTTACTTAAGGACTAAGGGAGTTGAAAATCAGAAAAGGTCAGACAAAAATAATTCAATAAGACAAAAAGAAATAATCAAACAAAATCAAAACCTAAAAAAAAGAAGAAAATCTAAACTGTTATATCAAAAATAATTGGCATGGAAAACATGTCAAAGAGAGAGAATCTAAGAATTATTGAACTATCCGAAAGCCACAGCCAAAAGAAAAATTTGGATATCATTTTCCAAATATGTATGTATATACATATACATACATATAAATGAAAATTGTTCAGAACTCTTAGAACCAAGATAGGATAACTGATTCAAGAAAGCTGATAAGATCACTATGCATGACACAGAGAGAAGAGGGCCCAGGACCGAGTTTTGGAGAACACCCATAGTTGATTCATAGGATCTACATGAAGGTACAGAAAAAGGAGTCAGAGAATGAGTGGTCAACCAGGTAGGGGGAGAACCAGGAGAAAACAGTGTCACAAAAACCTAGAAAGGAGAGAATATTGAGAAAAAGAGAATGCTCAGCAGTGTCAAAAGCTGCAGGGAAGCTCAAGAAAGGTGAGGATTGAGAAAAAAAATCATTAAATTTGTGAATTAAGTTATCATTGGTAAGATTAAAGAAAGCTATTTCAGTTGAATGGTGAAATTCAAAGCCTAATCCCAGAGGGTTAAAAGAGAGTGAGAGGAAAGGAAGTGGAGGTATTGGTTTTAGATAGCTTTCTCAAAAAGCTTAACCATGAAGGTGAGGAGAGATTGAGATTGGTAATTATCAGGGACAGTAAGAGCAAGTGAAGGATTTTTTTTAAGGATTGAGGAGATACAAGAGTATTTGTAGGCAGCAGGGTATAAGTACGTATATAGGGCGTAACTAGAAAACCAAAGACAAGCACATTTTGTAGGCAGCAGGGAAGCAGCCAATCTATATAGAGATGTTTAAGATTAAAAAAAAAAACAGTGGAGATGATAGTGAGTGGAGCAGTCTTTTGAAGAAGACATCATGATTTGACATCAAAGGGAGAGGTTCGCTGTTGTAATAAAGGGCACTTCTTTTGGTATGGGAGTGGAAGAGAAATAATAACAAAAAAGGACATGTGAGTGATATGAGATGAGCAGGTGGTGAGAAAAGGGACCTCTCAGGGAATGGACTCATTTTTTTTCAATGAAGTTTGAGGTGAGGTCCTCAGCTGAGAAAGTGAGGGGTGCCATTTGGAGCATCTTTCCAAAACAGGAAAGGAGACCTGTTCCAGGCTAATTTTATTCTAATGCACTGAAGCATTAAAGAACTAATTCAAAATTCTGTGTTTCCCTGGCTTAGTCAAGGCATTTTTATTCCTTTTGTACACAAGGGGAGAATTGGGTTATGGATACACAAGGACATCTCATGACCATTTTCTCCCCTTTGTGGAGTGTGGCTGACTAATATATAGGCTCAGAACTTGGTTGAAAAGAAAAAGGATAAGTTGGGGGTTATACAAAACTCAAAGATTATTATGTAGTAGTACAGTGTTGAGAACTGGAAGTACAAACTTAGGAGGCAGAAGCAGGAACATGGTGGAGACATCAGGAAAATAATAAATCAATAAAAGGAGAAATGGAAGCAACACTGTCAAGGAAATATACTACAGACCACGAGGAGAGAAAGAAATGAGAAGTTTGGAAAGTAGATCACAAATATATATGGATCGCTCCTACTACTAAACTTTAGAGAGGATATAGACAAACAAACACCTTTAACAGATGGTGACCAGGATTATGAGGACTAGAGATACTCCTACAAAGAAATCAGTATGAAGGTTCTATCATGTAGAAAAGGAATTAGATGTTGTCCATGTATTTTTATCCAAACATTCTGTTTTGGGGGACTATCTTGCCTTCTCTTAACCTGTCTGGTTAAAATAAAGCAAAGAGGGGGGCGGAGCCAAGATGGCGGCGTAGAAGCAGCAACATATCGCAGCTCTCACATAGCCACCCCAAAATACCCATAAAATAGGACTCTAAACCAATCCTGGAACTCCAAAACGCACACAAAGATACTTCCCACTAAAGT
>JAQQSU010001010.1:0-15889 GCA_028627135.1 Pseudochirops cupreus | reverse complement strand
ACACTGGGATGGCTGTTTTGGGGTGGTGGGTAGGGGAAAGATGGGGAGAAAATCTGTAACTCAAAATCTTGTGGAAATGAATGATGCAAACTAAAATAAAATTAAAAAAAAAGAAAAAAAAAGAAATAAGTTTTGTGTGGGATGAAAAACCCTATCCAAAAATTTAATCAAAAAACTCAGAGGCTTCTCTAGGTAGGAACAGAAAGGGAGCATCACCTTCACCAGGTCGGACCAGTGGAGGGAGGCCAGTTATGTAGCCTAACACAAGCAACCCCTCCCACTGACCTGGCCCTCACTGGCTGAGAGCTCAGCCTCACCCAGGTAGGAGGAGCAAGGAAACAATCTTCAGCCAATGAAGACCGGCGGAAGCACTTGATACCTTATTTGGTAGTGGGTCAAAGTAGGGGAGGGACAAGTCTGCAAAAGTGAAGTTTAGGCCTAGCTGGAGCCAAAGCCTAACTATGAAGATGAAACTCAGGCCCAGCTGCATCCAGTGCCCAGCTCGGTTCAGAGCACTGTCTCCATTTTAGGGTGTAGCCTGAGAAGTTCACACCTCTCTCACATAGGTAGAAGGGGCAAGGTGTGAAGGGCTTTGAATGCCAAGGGATTGTATATTACATCCTGGTGATAAGGGGGAGCTGTTGGAGCTGATTAGACAGGGGGCGATATGGTCAGACCTCAACTTTAAGAAGATTACTTTGATAGCCAAGTGAAGGGTACACTGAAGTGAGGAGAGTCTTGAGGCAGGGAGACTGCAGTCTATGGCAACAGACCTGGTGTGGGTGAGGGGTGCCTAGACTAGAGAGACAGCATTGTCAGGGGAGAGAAGCGGGTAATTGGAGAGACATTAGAAAAACAAAAGACACAGGACCCGGCACCAGCCCAGATATTGGACAGGGGAGAGAGTGTGAGAAGTCAAGGGTGATGCTCAGGCTGTGAGCCTGGGCAACTGAGAGGGTGGTGGGATTTCAGGAGTGGGGGTTTGGGAGGAAAGATGAGGTCGTGTTTGTGTAGAAATCCCCATTCTACAGCACGGCTGCCAAAGTGGTTATCCAACGTTGCTTTGCAGACCCCAGTGCAGAGGGAGCTGGAGCTTCTGAGGCCGCCCATTCTGCTCTGATGTTGAGTCAGAGCCCGACTCTTTGTAACCTCCCCCATCCCCCAAAGTGTCCTTGGCTCTTTTAGACCAAGCAGAACGAGTCTAAGGTCACTTTTAATTCTACTCACCAGCATTTTAAATATAAGATGAGATAGTTTGTACAGTGCATTGCTAGGGTTGGAGGAGATGATGATTGTAAAACAGTTCACACAGTGTCTGGCACATAGGAGGTGCTATGTAAGTGCTAGATTTATTATTATTATTATTATTACTATCATTACTCCTCCTCCTCCCCCCCTCCTCCTCATTCACATCTGTCCCCTGAACATTCCCAGCAGGATGTAAGCTATCTGCTCTTCTGATTCATGTATTGGAGGCATTTCTCTATTTCTTCTGTGTTCTCACTTTTCTCCCATCTTCAGAGCAAAACCTCTTTTTCCCCTCTACCTTTACCCCTCCTCCTCACCTGCTCCTTTATAAGCTCTTCTCTTTCTGAGACCATAAAGGTCAGCTTCTCTGTCCTCATTCTCCGGTTGTCTTTGACCCTGTCAAGCACGCTCTCCTTTCTGGTACTCTCTTCTCTCTAGGTTTTTAGGGTACCCCTCTATCCTGGTTTTCCTCCTACCTGTCTGACTTGTTCACTATCTCTTCTGGATCCTCCCCCACATCACACCCTCTAACCATACATGTCCCTTGGGGTTCGATGCTTGGTCTTCTCTTCTTCCTCTATACCACTTTAATCGGTGATCTCATCAATTCCCATGGATTTAATCACCACCTCAATGTTGATGATCCTCAAATCTACCTTTCCTGGCCCAGATGTTTTAAAGAAGAAATCACAATGATGAAAAATGAAATGGCACTCTTAGACATAGGATGGAGAATTGTCCCCAATTATCCACATCTCCACTAAGGTGAATCATATGCTTATGACAGAAATAAAGGAAAATGAAGTGGAATACCACCAAATTCCAAGCCCATTGGCCAAACACATGTTGTGTATCTAGCAGGTTGGAAATGTAAATGATCCCTGCCAAGTGCCAGGTTATTTTGAGACCTGATCAGCTCTCCTGTACAAGGCTTTTTTTTAACTCATTCTGTTGACTCTTTTTCTCCCAAGTTCCTAGAGTTCTAGGGGCATGTTTAGATCATGTATTCCTCATAAAGAAACTGGCAAAATTTCTCTAATCAGTTAGCTCAAGCAAAACCCAGATTAAATATTGCTTTTTCAAGCAACGAAGGACCTCTCTTTTCTCCATCATTGGATAACAACTTTGTTGTTCAGTCCTTTCAGTCATGTTTGATGCTTTGTGAACCCATTTGGGGTTTTCTTGACAAAGCTATCGGAGTGGTTGCCATTTCCTTCTCTAGTTCATTTTACAAGTGGAGAACTGAGGTGAGAAGAGGTTAAGTGACTTGCCTAGGGTCACACAGCTAGGAAGTGTCTGAGGCCAGATTTGAGCTCATGAAGATGAGTCTTCCTGATTCCAAGCCCAGTGCTCTGTCCACTGTGCCACCTAGCTGGCTCTTCTCCATCATAGTTACTCTTATATCTAGGCTACTAAATATTATAGTTGAGTAACATATGCTATAGACAAATGAAAGCAATCATAAAGCAAAGGCATGAGCTGTTTTGGCCGTGGCACATCACCCCCAGAGTGACCTCAAGTCCTTGGTGTAACAGTAGGTGACTCTCCTTCACTCGTCTGGGAACCATCTCATACCACTCAGTTCAGTTCAGATCCTGATAAATCATTTTAGAACCCTATTCATGGATCTTCCAGGAGCCAAGATGATGGAGTAAGCAGGAAATTGCCTGAACTCTCCCATACTCACCTCCAAACAACTATAAAATAGCACCCTAAAATGAATTCTGGTATGGCAGAACCAACAAAAAGACAGATTACAGCAATTTTCCAGCCTAAAACAACTTGGGAGTTTGGCAGAAAAGATCTGTCTCACTTGGATAAAGCAGCAGTGTACCCAAGGCCTTGCCTCCTGGCAAGGCAACAGCATACCCTGGCCCCAATACAGGTCAGTGACTGAGGTCCCACAGCCCCTGTGCAGGAGGCCGGTGGCTAGCTCTATGTTCATGAAGCCCCCGTGCAGAACCACTTTCACTCTACTCCATAACTCCCATCCCTGTGGACCTCAGCACCAGGTGAGCTACCAAGCCAGAGCCTTACAGTGCCACTCAGCACCAGCCACCCCACCTTGAGTCACACCCCATCATAACACCAGGTGGCCCCCAGAGCAGAACTAGGGTCCTCAACATGCTCCCACATAGCACCAGGTGAACAACCAGATGTCCAATCCCCCCATGGGCATCAGGGCAACACCAGGTGATCTACTAGACACCCTCTTCACCACACAGTACCAGCCTCCTCTCCCACTCACCCATCCCATCAGAGTAGCCTCAAGGCACCTCCAGAGAAGCGCCAAACAGCCAGGACCAGCAACCCCTCTTACAAAAAATTTAGAAGAATGCCCCTTCCACCCCAGCAACAGAATTCAACTTTAAAAGTAGTGAAACAGGCTGGAAAAGACAAAGAAAAAACCCTGACTGTAGAAAGTTCTTATGGAGAAAGGGAAGATTCAAAACACAAGCTTAGAAGAGAACAACAATGTCAAGACATCTGCGTTCAAAACCTCAGAGAAAAATGTGAATTGATCTCAAACCCAGAAAGAACTCCTGGAAGTGTTCAAAAAGAAGTTTAGAAAAGAAATGAGAGATAGAAGAAAAATTGGGAAAAGAAATGAGAGAGATAAAGAAAATCATGAAAAAAAAGAGTCAACAGCTTGGAAAAAGAAAACAACTCTTCAAAAAGTAGAATTGACCATGCGATGGCCGGCTAACTGGAGGGTAATAGCCCAGCTATTACCCTTGAGCATCTCAAGAGCATTGAAGAGGCGGGAGACAAAGGCGGTGGTAAAGCTCCGTTTATTGTTCCAACTAAACAGTCTAATGTACTAAAAGGCAGGCGTGATCTGACTGCCACACCCAGGCGCCTATGGCCCAGCAAGCGCACCATCCGCATGCACCGAGCGCTTTGGCCAACGACAGCCCCAAGGCTGAGCTCATGAAGAGGGAGCCGATGCAGCCCGTTTTGGCCATTTGCCTCCAAGTGAGAGGACCCTTTGGTCTTCCCTGTAGCTAATACCCGACTGTGACCCTCAACGCTTCATCGCTCTCAATCCTGGGTATTCAGGCCGTAGCCTTCTCTCATGAGAATCATTAACTCGGTCGCGCAGCTGTGGCCACTGAAACCTGCCTGCTCTCTGGCTCTCATCAGACATTCTCAGGGCCTTTACAATCCCCCCTTTTTGTTTTTTATTGTTTATGTTTCATAAGGGTGTGTGTTCTGGACAGTTGCAGATCTGCTCTGGAGTCTTGGATGGCGTCACAAACCACATCTATCGTCATTCTAGCAAAACAAGGCACGAATAATACGAATGATGGTATCAAAGTCTCAACAACAAGCCAATGCTTCCATCGGCAAAAGTGTTGTTTTTTGAAAACCAATCAACAGTCTTGTTAGCTGTTGTACCAGGCACAAGACTAGTATCTGCTGCTTCTCCTGCCTGTCCGGTAATTTGGTACCGTGTTGTAATACCCATTCCTAAGGTGGAGTCATCCAATATTCCATGCAAACGATTTCTTGTCCTAGTCCAGTTATACAAAGAATGATTATACGGCAAATGCAGAACACACAAGTATGTATATCAGTAATCATTGTAAATGCTTCCTATATGTAACCACATCCAATTGATCACCTATTTCAGTTAACGCATCTCTCATTTCTACCAACGTGTGATAAAACTGATCGTCTATTCGGGCTTGCATTTCAAACCCCTGTCATACATTTTTTGCTAATGTTTCTATGAAGTTTGCTTGTACGATTTCATTTCGTGCTGTAGACACAGACATGGCTAACGATACTGATGGTGTAATTACACTTATTAACATGGTGATCCCTAAACCAACACAACTTATGCATCTTTTCTGTCTTTCTTGTGTTAAATCACCCCTTATTTTTGTTATTAAATCTGAAAAGATATAATCAGCGCTTGTATGATGCCACTTATCTATCTTTACAGGAAGAAAACTATATGGGGTGCTGGCAATCACAAAAACTTTTTGTCTGCTTATCTTAGGTCCCAAACATTCAGAAACTGTATAGTTATGACATGTGATATTAAACTTCCCATTTTTCCATGTTATATCAGCATTGTTTCCATACACAAATGCGTATCTTTCCCCCAAGCAAGCTCTCTCCTGAAATACATGACCCATAACATCAGTATGGTTAGGATGTATAGTGCAATTCCTTCCTTACCCAAATAACTCCCTCCATATCTGAAAGGAATAAGGAAAGCTGCGAGGAAATAATGTATGAGTCACTATTGTATAATTCATCACCATAAATGCTTTCCAAAGATGTCTTTCTGGACATCCTCACTCCGTTGTCCAAGATGGCAATATTAGTCCTTGATACTGTTCACCCTTTGTTTTATGCCAAGACTGGAGCATAATATTGTCCTTATAATAACATTCCTGATGGATTGCAGTACATTCCACAACAGGTGGATACACACTAGAATAATTAGTTGACACACAAGGCTGCAGTCCTTTTCCTCTGACCCTTACTGTTGTATTAGTGCAGTTGGATCCTTTAATGCCCATCATATGAATGTCCTGTTTTCCACCTCTAAACTTATGTGTCTAAGTTACATTCTCTAGTCTTATACAATTTGAATGATTGCCTTTAGAAAAACACAATGGTGCTCCAATCGAAAACCCTGTAAAATTGTATTTGACAGATTGTACTGATTTGTTCCCATTTTTAAACTCAAACTCCCATCCTAGTAGTCTTGTAATATTCCCTTGCAATTCTATCTCTGGTACCATTTCACCCAGCTCTACAATTTTTGGCCATAGTGGATCAATCATAAGTGTCCAGTGAGTGTTGTTACCAATAGCTGGAGCAATATGTAACATGAAAAAGGCTGTTGTAAGCAGGCTATTGGCCATCATTCTGGTCTTTCTCCTCCTTCTTCTCCTCTTGAATGGTCTTCCCTTCTTTCTCAGTGTTGTTCGGAGGGACAAGCTGGATATTCCATTCAGGAATCCAAATTTCCTATTCTCCTGTGAAGACACAAACATACCCTGGTCCCCATGTTAATACCCTATGTGGCCCATGCCACTGTCCTAAATGATCCTTCCACAACACAAGCACTTCACTGTCTAATTCTTTTATTAATCCTTTTCCTTGTCTTCACTCCTGCTTCAATGGTATCCTTTTTACATAAAATTTCATAGCTGGTGTTAAATTATCTGAATCAAATTAAAAAAAAATTTATTGTATATATTGCTTTAGCTAATTTGCTGGATGGAGAATCCTTCCTGACTTCTCCCCCTTTTTGTTTTTGAAGGACACTTTTCAAGGTTTTGTTCATACGCTCCATAATAGCTTGTCCCGTTGGATTATACGGGATTCCTGTGATATGATGTATAGCAAATTCCTGAGGAAAGTTTTCAAAAGCTGTGAAGTATATGCCGGCTCATTATCTGTCTTTATAGCCTGGGGTATTCCCACTGGTGAAAAACACCATAAAGCTGTTCATGCACGTCTCTAACTGTCTCCCCTGCTAATGATGTAGCCATGACAAAGCCCGAAAATGTGTCCACACTGACATGAATATACTTTTGTTTGCCAAAAGGAGAGTAATGTGTAACATCCATTTGCCAAAGGGAGTTAGGTCTTAACCCTCTGGGATTGAATGTACCTGCCTTTGGGATGGGTTGAAATGGAATACATGCTGTGCACCTTTTAACTATTTTCCTGGCTCATGCTCTAGATATATGATAAAATTGTCGCAATGACCTCGCAGACATGTGAAACTTTTCATGAGCCTTTGTTGCTGTAATAACCAAATAAATTAAGGCTTGATCTGCTACCTGATTACCTTAAAAAATAGGACCTAGACCCTCTGTGTGAGACCCAACATGAAGACAATGTAAGCTATCAACTCTTGTTCGAATCACCTCTTGGAGTTCATTAGATAATTGCCAAATGTTATTGCTTTTGTACTTAATGACTGCAGTTTCTATGTGTTGTACCACTCCTGCAGCATATTGACTGTCAGTAATAATATTAATGGAATGGGGGGGGGGGTGTCAAAAAAGCTAACTGAAGGAAATAACTCCTTAAAAATTAGATTTGGACAAGTGGAAGCAAATGACTTTATGAGACATCAAGAACTGATGTGAAATACCTCATGAGAAAAAACAAAGGACCTGGAAATAGATGCAGGAGTGATAATTGAAGAGCTATTGGACCATCTGAAAGCCATGATTGAAAAAGGATCTGGATGTCTTACTTCAAGAAGTTATCAGAGAAAACTGCCTTGATATCCTAGAACCAAAAAGTAAAACAGACATTGAAAGAATACACCAATTACCTTCTGAAAGAGATTCCTCAAATGAAAACTCCTAGGAACGTTAAAGTCAAGTTGTAGAACCCGTGATTTGCTCCCCCGTGCATTGTTCCACCTCTGGAGCAGAGCAAGGGAAGAATTTCCTATTTCTCCCTTTGAAATGCTCTTTGGCCATCCTTCCATTGAAAGATCTTTCCCCCCTGGATCATTATTAGGAGGAGATATTTCTGTTGTCTCTTATGTACAGGAACTACAGAACACAATGAGAGAACTCCATAAGGAAGGAGCTGTCGTGCAAACTGGGTCTTTGAACTCTGCACTGCATGGAAATAAAATCTACATTAGGGATGTCCAGTGGGCCAGAAGAACTCAGTCTGCTGGGGAAGTTCCAAGTGTTTTTGACCTCTTGAACTGTAATCAAAATTAGAGATAAGGACTCTTGGATACACTGTTCTCATGTAAAACCTTCTCCTTAACAGAATTCCTAATGGATTTTCGGATTTGCCTGATTTTAATATTTTCACCTATTGTTCTTCCTTCTTCTGGTGACCCTTCCCAGGAGAGTAAAGAAGCAGGAAGCACCATCTTTCTGGAAAGTTGATAAATACAGGAAGATGAATGCCTTTTGTTTTACCACTTGCTCTGTGGTTCACATTTAAAGATATTTTTTTTTTTTGGAGGTGGGAAGACAAGGCAGTTGGAGTTAATTGACTTGCCCAAGGTTACACAGCTAGTAAGTGTGGACTTGAACTCAGGTCCTCCTGACTCCAGGGCCGGTGCTCTATTCACTGCGCCTCCTAGCAGCCCCTGTGGTTCACAATTTTACTCATTCTACTTGTGACAAACAACACTGGCAATCCTTGTGTCATTTTGATTTTGATGTCATTACCCGTTGCTCTTTCCTCTCTGGTCAACTCCACTCAGGAGCGCCTAAGAGTAGAGAACCTAGAAAGTAATTGTTTCTTGGGAATTTGGGGTATAAATAGTAGGTTGGATTCTTTTTACCCGGATATCATGTGCTCTATCAACTGCTTTATTTATTTGAGCCATATCAGTATGCTAAGTACGATCATTCTCCTAATGTGTACGTCTAACTTTCCTCGTCATTCCTTAACGTTACTATTAGTCCCTGTTGCCTTCTCCTCCCCTTTCTACTCCTTTCAGAAAGACTGGAAAAGGCTCAATACTATTACTACATAGCATGGTGAAATAGGGCAGACTTGTTATCACTTGATAGTGACTGGGCATCATGGCTTTTGGGTGTGTCATCCCACATACCAAGGGAGGACCCAACCCCTGGGAACTTGTCTATCAGAGAGTGATTCTTTCCCATAACCTAGATCTGGTTATGCCCCACCCTTGACAGGAACCTTGGCAGTTGTGCCTTTAGCTCACTTAACTTGTGTGCCCCTAATAGAAAGATACCAGAACAGACAAACCCCAGCTCCATGACTTTCACCGTCCTAGGAAGTGACCACATTTTGTTTAAGGTCAACAACTCCCAGGGAGTGTGACAGTACACTGACCCAAGCTGCCTCTGTTACTGTCAGTATGCCACTACTACCTTTTAATTTTTTTCTATTTAATTAATTAATTAGTTTTTCTTTCTCAACATTCACTTCCATAGACTTTTGAGTTTTAAATTTTCCCCCCCTCCCTTCCCTCTCCCTCTTCCAGACAGCATGCAATCCAATATATGTTCTACATATACATTCTTACTAAACACATTTTCGCATTAGTCATGTTGTACAGAAAAATTAGAACAAATTGGAGTAACCAGGAGAAGGTAAAAACAAAACCAAACAAGACAAAAAAGAGAGCAAATACTCTGCTTTGATCTGCATTCAGACTCTATAGCTCTTCCTCTGGATGTGGATAGCATCATGTGTCCTTTGGAGATGTCTTAGTTCCTTGCATTGTGGAGATGAGCTAAGTCCATCAAAGTCAGTTATCTTCCACTCACTTCACTCAGCATCAGTTCATATAAGTCTTTCCAGGTTTTTCTGAAGTCTGCCTGCTCATCATTTCTTATAGCACAGTAGTATTCCATTCCAAGACTTGTTCAGTCATTCCCCAGTTGGTGGGCATGCCCTCGATTTCCAGTTCTCAGCCACCACAAATAGAGCCAAAGTATAAATATTTTTGTACATATGGGTCCTTTTCCCATTTTTATGATCTCTTTGGGATACAGCCCTATTCACATTTTTATAGACTTTTTGGCATAGTTGCCACCTTTTCTTTATGTATTATCCTGGACCATGGCCTCTATCATTGTTCTTATAGTAACCTTAGACTTTGGCAAAATAACTAATTGTATCCATGGCATGACTTTCCCTGATATAACGAGGAGAGACTTCTTCATCTGTGCCAGAACTTGTCTCTACAACAACTGTGCAGATCATGAACCCAAGTGTGTTTCTTTAGCAAACTTTGTCAGAAATGGTCTAGATTGAATTAGATTTGCCAGCACTTTTGTCAGACATTGGTTAAATCCCTCCAATTTAAGAGTTTCATTATGATTTTTGGGCCTTGGGCCTGGGAGAATTGAGGGGATTATGACAGGAAATGGTTAATTGTAGAAATTGAGTGAAGCCCACTGACTCCATCTCATGACCCAACTCTGGAGCTTAGTTTCTATTCAATTATGAGCCTAGTCCAACTTGTGTCCTGTGAGAAAACTTTATTCCATTGTGGGAATTGGGAGAAAATTTTATTTCATTGTTTGAACCCAGCCCTGTGAAACTGGAGCATCTCTCCCTGCTGCATGGGGCTCCTGAACCAAGGATCCAGGGGATGCTGACCCCAGGCTGGGTCAGATCCAAAGGCCCAGGGAAGGAGAGGCCCAGGGAAGGAGTTTTCTCACAAGTGAACATCTCAAGCAGCCCCTGTCTCATCCAAAACCTGGCCCCACACTGATCCACTAGCTGCTGTTTCCATGTTCCTTGATCATTTATAGACACTTTGGGGAGCAGAAAAACCTTCTTTCCCGATTCAGGAAATTGCATCTGTTCATGCCTCCTCCCACCTTGGAAGGAATTAATCTTTCATCCAATTAGAAATCAGATTCCTGAATGTTATATTCTTTCCTTTTAATTAATTGGTTTTATTTGATTATTGTCAAAGAATTTGGGGTCCAGGCCTAAGCTGAGGGAATCTGGTCTAGCTTGGGAAGGGAATTGGAATGCAGTACTTAATACACTGATATGCACAGTCATTTCATCTTTGATCCATCACAACCCAAAGCCCTCTCCTTCCTATTGAGGAGGCCATGTAGGTCCTTTGATTGTCCAGATCCCCAACTGCATGTGACCAGCAGCCCAAAGGCTTCATCTATGGATTTAGTGTCTGTAGAGTCCCCTTCCAGGCTGGCAGGGCAGGTGTGGCCATGGAAGGCACGTTTAGACAGAATCTGTACTGCCCCTTTCCTGCTTGGTAGTGGCTGCTTTTGTACCCAAAGCCAATGCTCTGTCAAGTTCATCAAGGAATCCCTTCCTCATCACAGAATTGCCCCAAATATCCCCAATTTTCAAACTCTTGGTCAAACACCTTCCAAATTTCTTCCCTTCACCAAACATCATTTTCCACTGACATATGTCTGATTAAAGAAGAGAATTTTACAATTTAGAAATACCATAATAACACAATGACATTAATTTCATTGCCAAATCATCACATACAGAAACTGTTGATTGAAAATTGGGCTTACCAAGTGTAGAGGCTTTAACAAAATCTGCTCAAATGTTTTTAGCTGTTCTAACTTTTACTCCCATAAATTTCACTTATGTGTCCACTCCTTAGAAACTTCTTTGAAAGTGAGAGCTTTGAATCTGCCAATCGAGTGAGTGGGACCAGGACCCTTGCGTCCCCTCTGTACTGGAGAGCTCAGAGCTTCACTTCTGAGGTGTCTTTTTACAGATCTGGGTATTTTCCCAATTTGCCTTGGTGCTAAATAGTATAATAAATCCTGACTTACCTTTCTAATCTAAGCCTAAAGAATGAGTGGATCAAACAACAAATCATAGAAACAATCAATCATTTCTTTTTTTTAACTTTCTTTATTTTTAATTTTAATTGATTTGTTTATTTACTTTTGGTTGACAAGATTCAGTTCCACAATCCCTTGAGTTTCACATTTTCTCCCCTCCTGCTCTCCGTCCTCCCCATGGCCCCATGCAATCCAGTACAGGATCTGCAAATACTTTCACAAGGGACATTAGTCTGGTTGTAGAGAAGGGTTGTAACCAACGGAGTGAACAATGGGAAAGAAGAAACAAAACCAAACATGGAAAAGAACGATAGCATGTATTGCTTCAGTCTCCATCTAAACTCTGTTCTTTCTAGATCTTTCTCTGCATGTAGACATCTCCTTCCATCCTGAGGCTTGTAGAGTTGTCTTATACCTGTGCGTTGCTGAGAAGAGTCCAGTTTATCAAGGTTGGTTGTCACACATACGATGTGTCTGTGATTGTGTACAAATTTTTCCTGGTTCTGCTCTTCTCACGTAGCATCAGTCTGTATAAGCCTCTCCAGATGAATATGAAGATCTATTCCTCCCCATTTCTTATAGCACAATAGTATTCCATTACATTCATATACCACAACTTGTTTAGCCGTTCCCCAATGGATGGGCATCCCCTTAATTTCCAGTTTTTTGCCACCACAAAGAGAGCTGCGATAAATATTTCTGTACATATGGATCTTCTTCCCACTTCTATGATCTCTTTGGGATACAACCCCAGAAGTGGTATTACTGGGTCAAAGGGTATGCAATTATTTATAGCCCTTTGGATATAGTTCCAGAAACAATCAATCATTTCAAAGAGAATGACAATAATGAGACAACATGTCAAAATCTACAGGATGCAGCCAAAGCAGTACTCAGGCGGGAAAAGTGTATCTGCAATTGCTTATGTGAATAAAATAGAGAAAGAGGAGATCAATGAATTGGGCATGCAACTGAAAAAGTTAGAAAAAGAAAAAATTAAAAATCCCCAATTAAACACCAAATTAGAAATTCTGAAAATCAAAGGAGAGATTAATAAAATTGAAAGTAAGAAAACTATTGAACTAATAAGTAAAGCTAAAAGCTGGTTTTATGGGGAAAAGCCATTAAAATAGATAAACTTTTGATTAATTTTATTTAAAAAAACCAAATTATCAGTATCAAAAATGAAAAGAGTGAATTCACCAACAATGAAGAGGAAATTATAATTATTTTGTCCAACTGTATGCCAATAAATTTGAGAATCTAAATGAAATGGATGAATATCTACAAAAAGTATAAATGACTAAGATTAACAGAAGAAATAAAATACTTAAGTAATCCAATCTTGGATTATCTAAACCTCTGGGAAAACTGGAAAACAGTATGACATAAACTAGGCAGAGACCAATATCTCACACCATATACCACAATAAGGTCAAAATCTCTACATTGATTTAGACATAAAGGATGATACTATGAGCAAATTGAGAGAGCAGTGAATGGTTTATCTTTCAGATCTATGGCATGTGGAAAGGTTTATGAGTAAACAAGAGATAGAGAGCTTTATGAAATATAAAATGAATAATTTTGATTACATTAAATTAAAAAGTCTTTGACAAATAAAACCAATGCAACCAACATTAGAAGGAAAGCAGAAAGTTGAGAAACAAATTCAACTCCATCAAAAGTAAAGTTCGAGTGAAGCTCAGAGTGATGCAGGATTCCTGGCTCAGTAAGAAGGCAGATGAAATTCAGTTTTATGCCGATAGTAACAATGTGAAGCACTTTTATAATGCCCTGGAGGCTATTTATGGGCCAAAGACCTATGGTGCGTCTCAGCTACTCAGAGCTGATGGAGCCACATGATTGGTGATAAGGACATGATCCTAGAGAGATGTGCTGAACACTTCCATAGTGTTCTCTACAGTCCATCACTAATCAATGCTGAGGCCACTGACCATCTACCTCAAGTTGAAGTAAAACTTTCTCTAGTCAAACTTCTGATTAAAGGAGATGTTTTGCATGTCATTAGGCTCCTTTAGTGTGGCAAAGCACCTGGTGCTGATTCTATTCCAGCTGAGACTTACAAGGTCCATCACTCATACAAAAACTGACTGAAATTTTCCAGGTTATACAGCTGGTGGAGGTTATCGCCCAGGAGTTCAAGGACACCTTTATTGTCCATCTGTATAAAAGTAGAGAAAACAGATTTTCCTGTGACAATCACCTTGGGGCATGTGTGTGTCTCTCTCTCAGTCATTGCTGGCAAGATTCTTCCCAGTCCTCCTTAATAGGCTGATCCTTCGCCTGGAAGACAGTCATCTACCTGAGAGCCAGCATGGCTTCAGAAAGGGCCAAGGAATAGTCAGTATCATGTTTGCTGACCAACAAGTCCAGGAGAAATGCCAGGAGCAGAACAGAGGTCTGTACACATTGTTTGTAGATCTGGCAGTCATGAGCGCTTATGGAACATTATGTTAAAATTTGGTTGCCTGGGGAAGTTCAACAGTATTGTATGTGACTTTCATGATATAATACTTGCCGGGGTTCTAGATAATGGACAATGCTCTTGTACCTTCCAAGTCACCCATGAAGTGAAACAAGGCTTTGTGCTTGTGCCCATGCTTTTTAGCATGATGTTTTCAGCCATGTTGTCAAAGGCCATCAATGCGGACAAACATGGTTTCAAGGTGAGCTACCACACTGATGGTAAACTATTTAATGTGAAAAGGCTACAAACCAGGATTAAAGTGGAGGGAGAGTTGGTGCATGATGTTTCTGTTCACAGATGATTGTGCACTGCATTCAGCCTCTGAAACAGAGATGCAATAAAGTACGAATCAATTCTCTGCTGCTTGTGCTCATTTTGACCTGACAATTAACACCAAGAAGACATAGGTGCTCCATCAGCCAGTATCACACCATCCATATGTGGAACCATAGGTTATGGCAAGCGGAGAAGTTTTGAATGCTGTGGATAAGTTCACTTACCTTGGTAGTGCACTTTCCAGGGATGTACATATTGATAATGAGGTTGACACAGGCTTTGCCAGAGCTAGCTCAGTGTTTGGGAAGCTCCAAAGGAAGCTGTGGGAGAGAAGAGGTATTAGATTGACTATCAGACTGAAGGTCTACAGAGCCATTGTGCTGACCTCATTGTTGTATGCCTGTGAAAACTGCACAGTCTACCAGTGCCTTGCCAGGAAACTGAATCACTCCCATTTGAATTGTCTTAGGAAGATTCTGAGGATCACCTGGCGGGATAAGGTATCAGACACTGAGATCCTTACTCAGACTAAACTGCCAAATATTCAGACTCTACTGCACAGAGTACAACTATGATGGGCTGGCCACGTTGTTCAAATGCCAAATATATGTCCACGCAAGAGACTATTTTATGGAGAACTCACATGGAGCGAGTGATCACATAGTGGTCAGAAGGAGCCATACAAGGACACTCACAAGGTTTTTCTCAAGAACTTTGCAGTTGATTGCATGACATAGGAGACACTGGCACAGGACTTCTTTGCAGCATGGTATGCCTGCATCAGAGAATATTCTGTGCTCTATGAGCAAAGCAGAATTGAAACAGCTCAAAAAAAAAAGTGAGATGTGCAAATTTAGAGAATCCACCCCAAATGTTCACAGGGACTATTTGTGCCCAACATTAGAGCATTCCAAGCTTGTAATGGTCTGATCAGCCATAGTTGGGCTCACTGTAACTTGAGTCTAGCATAGTGATGTCATTTTTGTCCTCTTCTGGAATGAAAGACAATAACCATAATATATACTGTATATGGTTCTCATGGTTCTACTCATTTCTCTCTGCATCATTGTAATGGGAAGGGGAGTTTGAAGACCTTCCTTTCTCTGAAAGTAAACTCTGCCCCTTAATAGGCTGGATATAGTCACATGGAGTCTGTGGTAGGAGGTGTTTGCTGAAGGGTAGAGCAGAGACACAGGAAGCTGGGAAACAGAGGTAGAGAGATGGTAGGAGAGAGAGGAGGTTCAGGCAAGGAGTCAGCTAGGCTCATGAGTAGATATTGATCTTGTATTGGTTTGTGGGAAGGCTGAAGTACGGCATGACTCTCTGTGTTGTTATGGCTTGTTAATTTCTTTACTATTATGATGAAATCAGCTTTCTGGTTTTGTCTAAATAAATACTGCTGTTCTGTCCTCTACCTGCAGAATCTGTTATATTTTGGGATTGAACATCATGTGATATTTATAGTCATGGTTTTTATTGTGATTGTGGTGCTGTGAAAGTTGTATTGGCACTACAATCAGTTCATACAATAAATAGGGTGTCTGATTAGGAGGTTCAGGATTCGTGTGAATGGAACACTAGGCACTTCAAAAGATCCAAT
>JAQQSU010000101.1:18880-57769 GCA_028627135.1 Pseudochirops cupreus | reverse complement strand
GTTATCCCTTGCCTCTTCTATATGAAATGATTGACCCCATTCTGTCTCTCCCTGTCTCCTCTCATTCTATTCCTCTCCCACCTCTTAATTTCACTTTTTAAAATATCATCTCTTCCTATTCAATTGATCCTGTGCCCTCTATGAACACATATATACATACACTCCCACTTATATTCATATGCATATATACCCTCCTATATAGACATATGTGTATGTATACATATATACATTTATATTCCCTTCACCAATCCTCATACTAAGGAAAGTTTCATAAGTTATAATTCTCGTTTTTTCATGTTGGCATGTGAATAGTTCAATTTTGATAAGTTCGTTATGGTTTCTTTTCCATGTTTACCTTCTCATGCTTCTTGTGTTTGAATGTAAAATTTTCTATTCAGTTCTGGTTTTTTCCTCAGGAATGCTTGAAAGTCCTCCACCTCATTGAATGACCATATTTCCCCCTGAAACATTATACTCAGTTTTGCTGGGTAGGTGATTCTTGGTTTTAATCCTAGCTCCCTTGATCTCCGGAATGTCTTAATGTAGAAGCTGCTATATCCTGTGTTATCCTGATTGTATTTCCACAGTATTCAAATTGTTTCTTCTTGGCAGCTTGTAATAATTTCTCCTTGATCTGGGAATGATGGAACCTGGCTATAACATTCCTAGGAGTTTTCTTTTTGGGATCTATTTTCAAGAGGTGATTGGTGAATTCTTTCAAATTCTGTTTTGCCCTCTGGTTCTAAAATATCAGGGCAATTTTCCTTGAGAATTTCTTGAAGGATGATTTCTAGATTCTTTTTTTGATCATGGCTTTCAGGTAGTCCAGTAATTTTTAAATTGCCTCTATTTTCTAGGTCAGTGGTTTTTTCAATGAGATGTTTCACATTGCCTTCTATTTTTTTCATTTGTTTGGATCTGTTTAATAGTATCTTGATTTCCACAAACTCATTTGCTTCCATTTGCTCCACTCTAATTCTGAAGGAACTGTTCTTTTCAGTGAACTTTTGAGATTCTTTTTCCATCTGGCAAATTCAGCTTTTTAAGGCATTCTTCTCCTCATTGGCTTTTTGGGCCTCTTTTGCCATTTGAGTTAATCTATTTTTTAAGGTGTTATTTTCTTCAGTAAGGTTGTTGACTCTCTCATCATGATTTTCTTGCATCATTCTCATTTCTCTCCCCAGTTTTTCCTCCACTTCTCTTACTTGGTTTTTAAAATCCTTCTTAAACTCCTCTGTGGTTTGTAACTAGTCTATATTTTTCTTGGAAGCTTTTGGTGCAGGAGTTCTGAATGTGTTATCTTCCTCCTGTTCCATGCTTTGATCCTTTTTGTCCCCGAAAAAGGAATCTAAAGTTGGATTGCTGAACTTTCTTTGCTTCTTTTGCCTGCTCATATTGCCAGTCAGTTACTTGACTTTTGAGCTCTGTAGAACTCTGCTTTTATAGGGGAGAACTCTGTCCCAAATTGCTTGGGTTTTCACAGCTGCTAGAGCTATTAGGAGGCTGCAGTCTCTGCAGCCCCCACCAGCTTTGGCTCACTGAAAATGCACCTCGGGACCACCACCCAACACCATGATACCAATCCAGGCAGCTCAAGGCAAGAGCGCTTAACCTCTCAATGATTGCTTGGCCCTCCTGCCATCTGCAGGCCATGAGCTCTGAAGTAGCCAAGTGAGGGTGGCTGAAGGGCTGCAGCTTCAGACTTCTTCTAGCTCTGGAGACAGTCAGCCGGACCCTCTCCCTCAAAGTTAGCCAAGTTCCACTGACCTTTTCCCTTTGTCCTTGGCTCTTATGGGTTGGTAATTCTGGAAACCACCACAGCTGCTGGTGATCCACTCTCCTGAAATCTCCAGCTGGGGCTTCTCTTGGATGGCCTGGGGCTAAAACTGCATGTGGCTGGGCTCTGCTCCCAGCATGCTGCAATGAGCCCTTTCCATCTGTCTGCCAGGCTGCCTTCAGCAGGATCCTGGTTTCTCTGTCGTTTTATGAGTTCTGCAGCTCTAAAATTTGTTTAGAGTCATATTTTATAGGTATTTGAGGTGATTATAGTGGGAGCCACAGAGTTCTCCTGCTTCTATGCTGCCATCTTGACCTTCATCTTTCAATTTCAACAATCTGTTTAAACTTCTACCTCTTGAGAGTTACTTTACTTCTGCACGTAGTAATAAGCTTTTGTAATTGGAGTCCATATCTTTTTCAAAGATTTGAAAACAAATGACTGTTAAAGGCATGGCCTTTAATGAAGTTAATGATTTTGATAGTATTGTGAAGCATAACATCTAACTCTGATGATTTTTTTTTGTGCTATGAGTGCCTCCTGATGTATTGTGCAGTGAGTAAAAGTGACACATTCATCGCCACCAGCTTTAACTTTTGCTACAAATCCAACATTCTTGTCCATCATTGTTCTAGCACCATCTGTATAGACTCCAATGTAATTTTTCCACTGTAAGCCTTCATTTGTGAAAAATTCATTAACTTTGAGATACATATCTTTCCCTTTTGTGTGCCCTTCCGAAGGGCAACAAAACAATAATTCCTAATGTATGCTTCCTTCATAAATATATCTTACATAAAGTGACAATTGTGCCATGTTAGAAATATTAGTTGTGTCATCTAACTGAATTGCAAACTTTGGGCTGCCCTTAAGCCTGGTAATGAGTTGTTAGAATTGATCATTACTAATTTCAGAAATTCTTTTGGAAACAGTATCATTCAATAAAGGAATTTTATTAATTTCATCACCATGTTTTTTTCCTATGAACTATTTCAGATATTTTAATAGCAGCAGGTAATACAAGATCTCTTATCATGTAGAGATTTTTAGTTTTTGCAACTAAATAAGTATTGTTAAGATGCAGGTAAATACTTTTTGTTGACAGTAACAAATTTCTCAAAACTTTTTACTTTATTTGAAGATTTTAAAAGTCATTTAAAATGTTCCTTTGGCTTATTACAATACACTGCATGCTTGGTATTAAGATGTCATTTTAGTTTGGCTGGTTTCATGCACTACACACCCAAAACTTCATTACAGATTAAGCAAAGAGGTTTTTCTACACAATCATCATTAGAAGTAAATCCATATTACAAAAATGATTTGATATATTTTCTTTTTCTTGTGAACCTTGTAACAAAGATTGTCACATTGTCATCAGTATTTTTACCTTTTCTGTCTAAATTTAGCCACTTATCCATGACCAAAAAGAATTTTGTCCTAAAACATAAGCAAATATTGCTAATAATTTCTCAAATAAATATTGACTTCAGTTTCGGAAATTACATTTGTGATTAATTTTAAAAATTGATGTTCACATTTACATACACGTGCAGCAGTGATGGTGGAGAAATACTGTTGAAGGGCTTTTGTCTTTACTTGCTGCAATTAAACACTTCTGTTTCTGTAAAAGAAGTAGATAACTGCAGTTTTAAAAATCAAACATTCTAACACAATGCAATCCAAATATATACTAATTTGATACTTACATGCTGAAGAATGATGGTAGGAAAATGTTAAAAGTCTTTATTTTCCAAAATTAAACTATTATGTTTCTTCAAGAGCAGAAAACTGTATATACAGCAAAATACCAAGCAATTCATAACATACAGTAATCTTAAATCTAAACTGTAATGTTTCTGGCAACATTAGTTATCATTGCATGGCGTGATGGCAAAGTGCACATGTTGTATGTTCAGAACCAAGGCTGCAGTGAGGTCACACAAAACAACATGGCAAGTGCTGACAGAAACACTTCAGATTAATTACGTTTGGTTTTGAATTAATTTTTGGTCATTGTGTGTTCATTACTGTTGTCAAATTTTTCATGACCTCCACATTCAGTTGTGGTGGTTACCCACAGTTTAAGAAGTGCTTCATCGAGATCATGGGTTTTTAACTAGGGGTCTGTGATCTTCTTTTAAAAAAATATTGTGATAATTTATTTCAATATTATTGATTTCCTTTATTGTGTTATGTATTTTTCCCCCTTTCTCCAAAGCTTAGTTTTCAACTTTAATCCAATTCTTTGTTTTTCCTGTGCTTTAAAATTTTAGTTAATTTTACTTTTTTGGAGGGGGGAAAGCAAGGCAATTGGGATTAAGTGACTTGCCCAAGGTCACTTGACAGTAAATGTTGAGTGCCAAGTGTCTGAGACTGGATAACATCATGGAAGATTCAAATTATGGGGATATCAGGAAAGACAAATTTTATTTGTTTCTGCCCCCCACCCCTATTTTATCTGACACTTTAGCACCTGGAATGTTTTCACAGAATTGTATAATTTAGATCTGAGACTTTATTTAACACAAGGTGTCAAAAACTTCATTTTATTCAGATCTCATCAAATTATACTCTTTTTTCCACACTTATACTGAAGTAGTCACTGTGTGTTCTGCCTTTTTGATTCCATTTATTTCACTTTGCACACATTCAAAAGAATCTTCTTGTGCTTTTCTGAAGTCTTTATATTCATTGTTCCTTTCAGAACAGTACTATTCCACTGCATTCTTATCTCACAATTTGAGACTTTTTCAAATGCTCCAAACTAGGTTAAGCAGATTCCTGGTACCTTTTAAATCCAACAATCATGAATAAGCTAGATAAGGATGCTTTTAAAAGGATTGGCAGGATTCTTCTGGTTTTAGGGGCTATACCGATAAACTTGTTAGTCATTCTAGCTGTTCCTGTCTACCTTTGGCAGAAGGGGCCTAGTCTGGCTGGGCAGTACCAGTGATATTTCATAACTACCCAGAATCCCCAACAGCATCATGAATGGTCGCACTGAGACTTGAACTCTTAGACAGCTACTAGTTCTTAAAACGATCAATAAATATTTAGTGAATACTTACTGTGTGCCAGCACCATGTCAAACCCAGGATAAAACAAGGGTGAAGAGCAGTGCAGGGGAGAGAAGGCGTGAACATCTCAGATAACACACAATCCCAAACCAAACCTGAATGTAGGCGTGTAGTTAGACAATCAGGTGCAGGGACTCGTACTTACTCATAATGTTGCACGTCCCAAATTTCTGTTCTGGCTTAGGGCTGTTACCAAGACCTCATGGGCTAGTAGGGAGCAAAAACCCTGAGGTGCTTCAGATCATGTGAAAAATAGAGGATCAGTTTAGGATTCTATGAAAACCAACTGTATTTTACTGTCACAAAATTGTAAAACTGGACAGAACTTTAGAGACCATTGGGTCTAAGCTCCTTATTCTCCTGCTAAGGAATCTGGAATTCAGAGAGGTGATGGGATTTGTCCAAAGTCCCACAGCAAGTTAGTGACATAGCCAAGACAAGAACCCAGGTTTCTTGCCCTTCGGTCCAGGGAACTCTGCACTATTTCTTATTACTTCTTTTGCATCAACATGTTGGGACTGAGTAGGAGTAGGGTAGAGGATGTGGGAGTACACTGCTAGGGAGTAATGTCAAACAGGGTGACTAGGCAGGGATGATGTGAAATATGAAATATTAGGAATAGAAAATAAAATAAAGAAGTCAACTAGAGAAATGTGATGAGTTGCTGTAAGTGCAGATTTTTCATGGTTGCTTAGAAAAATTTTTTTTAAAAATGCATCAATAAAATATTAGAAAAATTACTTCTGGGAGCCAAGATGGTGGAGTAAACAGTAAATTGCCACAACCCTCTCATATTTACTTCCAAACAGCCATAAAATAGTGCCCCCAAACAAAATCTTGAACAGCAGAATTAGCAAAAAGATGGGGTGAAACAATTTTTAGTCCAAGAAACTTGGAAGATCAATGGGAAAGATCTGTCTCACTTGAGTAAAAGGGGAGTGTGGTCTAAAACACAAAGCAAACCAGCAGCAAGCCCCACCTCAACAAACCAGTGGGAGATTCTGAGCTCTGGTGCAGTGGAGCAGGGAAATGCCAACACCAGCACCTCCCATTTGCCTCAGCATAGGCAGGGAAATGGGTAGACTCCAGCTCAGAGACCTGACTCAATGCTCCAGTATAACCTGAAGCAACCAGGCAGCCACCAGTGGCCAGACAAGCATGTGTTTCAGTATGGCTGTGAGGAAACAGGTGTTTTAGTGTGGCTCTGAGGAAACAGGTAGAACTCAATGGAGAAATATTCAATTGGCATCAGCACATGTCAGACATCACCACTAGGACCCCAGCTCAGCACTAGGTGTGCTGCCAGACCCCTACAGCCTCCAGCAGTGCCAGCTACCCCTACTCCAAACCCTCTACATAGCACCACACACAAGGATCCCCCACGGGCCTCAGGGCAACATCAGTGCAGCACCAGGTAAATAGCCAGGGCCTGTAGCCTCTGGCACAAGAAGCCTGAGATAGTGCTCCTTCTATCCAGGGAGCAGAGCTCAAATTTAGAAGAAAAGAAAAAGGTAAAAAAGATGAACAAAAAACGACAAAAAAGGAATCTAACCATAAGAAGTTGTTATGGTGATAAAGAAGATGAAGACACAAACTAAGAAGAGGACAACAGTGTCAAAACACCTATGGGAAAAATCCCAAAGGAAAACAGGGAATGATCCAAGCCCAGAAAGAACTCATGGAAAAGCTCAAAAAGGAGCTTAAAAATCATAAAAGGGAGGTAGTAGAAAAATTGGGAAAAGAAATGAAAGTGATGCAAGAGAATCATGAAAAAAGACTCAACAGCTTGAAAAATGAAAGCAGCTTAAAAAGTATAATTCGCCAAATGGAAAAGAAAGTACAAGAATTAACTGAGTAAAACAACTCCTTAAAAGTTAGAATTTGGCAAATGGAAGTTATTGACTCTATGAGAAATCAAGAATCAATTTAAAAAATGAAAAAGATTTTTAAAAAAATAGAGGAAAATGTAAAATACATCATTAGAAAAACAACTGACCTAGAAAATAGATCCAGGAGAGACAATGTCAAAATCACTGGACTACCTGAAAACTATAATGAAAAGGAGGACCTTGATGGCATTTTTCAAGAAATTATCAAGGAAAACTGCCCTTACGTCCTGGAACCAGAGGGCAAAAAAGTCATTGAAAGAATCCACCAATCACCTCAAGAAAGAGATCCCAAAATAAAAACTCCAAGGAACATTTTATCCAAATTTCCAAACCATCATGTCAAGGAAAAAATATGGCAAGTGGCCAGAAAGATACAATTCAAATATCAGGGAGTCACCATCTGGATTACACAGGACTTACTAGCTGCAACATTAAAGGATCAGAGGTCATGGAAAATAATATTCTGAAAGGCAAAGGAGCTAAGATTACAACCAAGAATCACCTACCTGGCAAAATTAAGCATAATACTTCAAGGGAAAAAAATAGTCATTCAATGAAACAGAAGAATTTCAAGCTTTCATAAGGAGAAGAACAGAATTAAACCAAAAATTTGATCTCCAATATCAATACTCAAGAGTAGTCTAAAAAAATAAACAGAGAAAAGAAAACACAAGGGATTCAATGGAGCTGAAGTGTTTACATCCCTACATGGGATACTTGTAATTTATCAAGAATTGTACCATGAATAGTACACGTAGAAGGAATATACATAGACAGATGGCGAATTTGAGGAAATGATACAAAAAAATTAAGGGATGAGAAGGAGGAGTATCCTGTGTGCAGAAAGAAGAGAGAGATAGAAAGGAATAAATTATGACAGATGAAGAATATGAAAAACCTATTATGGTGGAGGGAAATAAGGGAAGGTAGGCAATGGGCGTCACTTGAACCTTACTTTCACCAGTATTGACTCAGATAAGAAATAATATACACCATCAGTTGAAAATAGAAATATATTTTACCCAACAGGGAAATAGAAAGGGAGGAGGTTAAGTGAAGGAAGGGGGAACTAATGGAGGAGAGAGCAGATCAAGGGAGATATTAGACAGAAGCAAAACACTGTCAAGGAGGGAAAGGGTGAAAGGAGAAAGAGGACAAACAGGAGGAAAAATAGGTTGGAGGGAAATACACAGTTAGTAATCATAATTTGAATGTGACTGGGATGAACTCTCCCATAAAATGGAAGCCGATAGCAGAGTGGATCAAAAAACAGAATCCTAGGAGCAGATGAATAGTTCACCAGCCCTGGAGTCAGGAGGACCTGAGTTCACATCCAGCCTCAGACACTTAACTATTACTAGCTGTGTGACCTTGGGCAAGTTACTTAACCCCAATTGCCCTCTCCTCTCCCCTCTAAAAAAAAAAGAAGCAAAAAACAGAATCCTACAGTATGTTGTTTACAAGAGACAAACTTGAGGCAGAGAGACACACAGAAGAGTAAATGTAAGAGACTGGAGACAATCTATAATGCTTCAGTTGAAGTAAAAACAAAGGAGAGATAGCAATCCTGAAAGCAGACAAAACAAAAGCAAAAATAGACGTAACTAAAAGTGATAAGAAAAGCAACTACATCTTGCTAAAAGATGCCATAGAAGATGAGCTTAGAGGAAAATTTATTACTCTTAACTCATACATTAACAAAATAGATAAAGTGCAGATCAATGAATTGGGTTTTCCATTTTAAAAAATAGAAAAAGAATAAATTAAGTATCTCCAATTGAGCATGAAATTGGAAAACCTGAAAATCACAGGTGAGATTAATAAAATTGAAAGCAAGCAAGCAAACAATTATTGAGTTAATAAAACTAGAAGCTGGTTTTATGAAGGACAAATCCAATAATATAGATAAGCCATTGATTAATTTGATTTTTTAAAAAAGAAAGAAAACCAATTACTCAGTATCAAAAATAAAAAAGATGAGATTACCACCAGTGAAGAAGAAATCAAAGCAATCATTAGGAAATATTTTTCCCAATTATATGCCAATAAATCTAACAATTTGAGCAAAATTGATGAATATTTGCAAAAATATAAATTACCCAGATTAACAGATCAGGAGATAGAATGCCTAAATAGCCCCATCATAGAAAAAGAAATTGAATGAGCCATTAATGGACTACTTAAGAAAAAGTTCCCAGGGTTAGATGGATTCACAAATGAATTCTACCAAACATTTAAAGAACAATTAATTCCAGTACTATATAAACTATTTGGAAAAATAGGCAAAGAAGGAGTCCTATCAAACTCCTTTTATGACACAAATACGGTGATGATACCTAAACCAGGAAGAGTTAAAACATAGAATGAAAATTATAGACCAGTTTCCCTAATGATTAGTGATGGAAAATTTTTGAACAAAATACTAGCAAGGTGATGACAGCAATATATCACAAGGATTATACACTGTGGAAGTTATACCAGGAATGCAGTATGGGTTCAATATTAGGAAAACTATTGGCACAATTGACCACATCAATAACAAAACCAAGAGAAATCATATGATTATCTCAATATATGCTGAAAAAACTTTTGACAAAATATAGTACCCATTCCTATTAAAAATAATTGAGCATAAGAATAAAGGGAGTGTTCCTTAATATGATAAGCAGTATCTATCTAAAATCAGCAGCAAGTATTATCTGTAATGGGAATAAGCTAGAAGCCTTCCCAGTAAGATCAGAGGTGAAGCAAGGATGCTCATTATCACCACTATTATTCAATACAGTATGTTAAATGTTAACTTTGGCAATAAGATAAGAAAAAGAAATAAAAGAATTTAGAACAGGCAATGAGAAAACAAAATTATCACTCTTTGCAGATAATAGGATGGTATACTTAGAGAACCCTAGAGAATCAACTAAAAAACTACTTGAAATAATTAACAATTTTAGCAAAGTTATAGGATATAAGAGAAACTCACATAAATCAACAGCATTTCTTTATATGACCAACAAAACCTAGCAGCAAGAGACAGAAAGAGAAATTCCATTTAAAATAACTGTAAACAATACAAAATACTTGGGAGTCTACCTGCAATACAAACCCAGGAACTATATGAACACAATTACAAAACACTTTTCACACAAAAATAATTTGTGTGAAACTTTTCACACAGATCTAAGTAATTGGAAGTGTATCCATTGCTCATGGGTAGGTCAAGGCAATATAATAAAAATGACAATTCTACCTAAGTTAATTTACTTATTCAGTGCCATACCAATCAAACTACCAAAAATTATTTTATGAAGCTAGAAAAAAATAACAACAAAATTCACTTGGTAAAACAAAAGCTCAAGGATATCCAGGAATTAATGAAAAAAAAAATACAAAGGAATGTGGCTTAGCAATGTCAGATCTCAAATTATATTATAAAGCAGTGATTATGAAAACTATTTGAAACTGACTAAGAAATAGAGTGATGGATCAATGGAATAGATTAGATACACAAGACACAGTAGTAAGTGATTATCGTAATTTATTGTTTGATAAGCCCAAAGACCCCAGTCTTTGGGATAATAACTCATTATTTAGCAAAAACTGCTGGGAAAACTGGTAAACAATAGCATACAAAGTAGGTATAGACCAACATTTTGCATCATATACCAAGATAAGGTCAAAATTGGTAGATGATTTAGACATAAAGGGTGACACCATAAGCAAATTACAAGAGGAAGGAATATTTTATCTTTCAGATCTATGGAGAAGGGAAGAATTTATGACCAAACACAAGACAGAGAGCGTTACAAAATATGAAATAGATAATTTTTATTATATTGACTTAAAAACTTTTGCAGAAATAAAACCAATGCAATCAAGTTTAGAAGGAAAGAGAAAGCTAGGAAACAATTTTCATAGCAAGTGTCTCAGATAAAGGCCTCATTTCTCAAATATATAGAGAAGTGTCAAATTTATAAGAATACAAGTCATTCCTGAATTGATAAATGGTCAAAGCATATGAATAGATAGTTTTCAGATGAAGAAATCAAAACTATTGATAGGCATATGAAGAAGTGCTCTAAATCACTTTTAATTATAGAAATGCAAATTAAAAGAACTCTGAGGTACCACCTCACACCTATCAGATAGGTTAATATGAAAAAAAGGAAAATGATATATGTTGGAGATGTGGAAAAATCGGGACACTAATGCACTGTTGGTGGAGGTGTAAATGGATACAACAGTTCTGGAGAACTGTTTGGAACTATGCCCAAAGAGGAACCAAACTGTTCATACCCTTTGATCCAGCAATGTCACGACTAGGTCTGTGTCCCAAAGAGGTCATAAAAAGGGAAAGGAACCTACATGTGCAAAAATATTTATAACAGCACTTTTTGTGATGGCAAAATATTGAAAATTGAGGAGATGCCTATCAATTGGGGAATGGCTGAATAAACTGTGGTATATGAATGTAATGGAATACTAGAAATGAGGAGGAGGCAGATTTCAGAAAAACCTAGAAAGATTTGTGTGAACTGGTGCAGAATGAAATGAGCAGAACCAGGGAAACACTGTACACGGTATTAGCAACATTGTGTGATGAACAAGTATGAATGACTCAACTCTTCTCATCAACACAATGATCCAAGATTCAGGAAGGAAAATGTTATCTACATCCAGATAAAGAACTGATGGACTCTGAATGCAAACTTTTTTCACTTTATTATTTTTCATGATTTTTTCCTTTTGATCTGTTTCTTCTTATACAAGGAAATGTATTTTACATGATAGCACATGTATAACCTATATTAAATTACTACCATTTTAGGAGAGCAGAAGAGAAGAAGGGAGAAAAATTTGGAACTCAAAATCTTGTAAAAATGAATGCTAAAAGTTTTCTTGACATGTAATTGAGGACTGATACTATTAAAAGAGAAAAAAAGCAAAAAAGGAAGAAAAAATACCAAAGAAAACAAAAAAATGTACAGAAGGGGACAAAAACTGGGCAATTTTATTGTTCTTGGTTAAATTTAGTCAACATTTTTTAAAAGACTGTAACAGAAGTTAACTATTTTGTGTACAGTATTCATTTTTTTTATCTTTGTATATTGAAATGTTTGTATTTGTTGCCATAAGTATTATTAAGCACATAATGAAAAAAAACTATGAAAAGAAAAAAAAAGAACAATTTCTTTTAAGAAACACAGACTTAGAGGATGTAATTAGACTTCATTCCTGTCCTGTGGGAAAGGTCAGTTTCATATGGATCTCCATAGGTTGAGAAACTTATTCCATATATTAATGCCTGTGGGATAATAATATTCTAAATATCAGAGAATGCATCATTTCACATGTGGAAAAATGCACAGATTTAACAGCAAAGATAAACATAGACTTAAGCATTGTGGATTCCTAGGTCTATATATAATAATATAGTATTGAGCATTATAAGAAAATGCGGCACTCTGGATAACTGGAGATCAATCTTTTAAGTGGATTAAGGCAGAGAGAGCAAAGGATTTGGAAGCTTACAACCTGGGTTCAAGACCACTTCCACCACTTCCTTTCTGTGACTCAGTTTTTTTGTCCTGTGAAAGGAGAACAATAAAACTGTAACCCACGGGCCAGAACTCTGGATTTACAAAGACTGAATCTGATGTTGGGCTTCTCCCCTAAAATGTGATATTGTCTTTGACTTTGATATAAGATTCTCAGTTCTTACATAAGTACCTAATATAATGAATACATATCAGGTGGAAAAAACTTTCATTTAACCCTAAAAAAATGTATCAAACTTAAAAGTCTCATAGTTACAGAAGACAAACAAAACACTTAAAATAACAAATAATCAATCAACTCAATTCTCCTCTCTGTCTAGTAGGAACCCCCCTTTTTGTCCTTAACATGGTCCTAAAGTACTTCTGATTCAGCATCACCTAATAGTTTGGACTCTCAGAAGGAAACTGAACTTGGAGTTGCCAGCCATGCAACACACTGATATGCTGATGAATATGGAGCTCTCCTGCAGGAGTCTCTACACAGTTTGTGAGACACCCAGTGGTTTAGACTTCCTGGACTTCCTTCCAAAGACTCTTTGGGGCCACTGGATAAGCAACCTCCTTACCATAGGACCTGTAACATCTGAATAACTTAATGTAATAGTGGCAAGCAAACTGTAAGTCTTTTACTTCCACACATCATGACCACCATCCTTTATTGCTCTTCCAGCTGTGTATGTATGGGGTCCACATGGGCATACATTTTCTCTCTCGTTAGAAGATCAAAACTTGAGGTTCTTTCAACACAGCCTCAAAGACTAGCATTTGCCAGAGAAAATTTTTTTTCTTTGTTTAGATTACTATATTCTGGTATCATATTGTCTAGGAAATTTCCTTCTCTTAGTCTAACTGTGAGTCAGACTCAGGAATGACATTGTCCATGAACACCCTCCCCACATTTCTGCTTCTGCTTTGTGTTTCTGCAGGGATTCATGGTACTCCATCATTGCCTTGGCTACTCCCACTGAAGTTGGACTGGTGAAGTTCTTTCTCAGGTACCTCCTCTGGGCCTTGTGGACAAATACATGCAGCTGATGCATGCTTTCCTGCAAAAGTAGCTATTAACTGCTGCTCTATGGAAGAAATGTTCAAGGAAAAAGGCTAAAAAAAGGCAAAAAAAATGAGCTAAGCTATTGGTCCATTAACCCACAACAGAGAAAGTAGTTCAACTCAAATGAAATAATTCTTTTAAATTTTCCTCCAGCTGTATGTCTCTGGATTTTCCTATCATGCTCCAGGAACCCCTTTATTCTGGAAAAGCACTTCAGCTTTGGAAATCATACCTTATCAGTATCCTTTGTCTCTGGTGCCCCTCCCCCTGATTTCAGGACTCCTCCCAGAACTATCATTTAAGGAGGTCATCCATGGCAATCATGCCTTGATATCCCACCAGGTTGCAAACCTCTGGACTTCCCCATCATGCCCCCATACCAGGTATCTTCTCTTTCCCTTCCCCCTTCTGATTTCCAGCTTCCTTTAATTTGTTGGCTTCTCCCATTAGGATGTAAGCTCCTCAAGGAAGGCACTGTCTTTCTTTTTGTTTGTACTTTTATTCTCAGCACTTAGCACAATAGCTGGCACAAAGTAAGTGCTTAATAAATGCTTACTGACTGACTAAATTGTGAGCTAACCAAGTCATTTTGAGAGTTTCCTCAGTAACTGAAATTTAACCAGAAGTGATTTCTATTGACAAGATGTGTGTGTGTGTGTGTGTGTGTGTGTGCATGTGTGTGTGTGCACGCATGTGCCAAGATGGTGCAGAGTTCTCCCAAATCCTCCTCTAAACAACTTCAAATATGTCCTCAAAACAAATTTTGGAGCAGCAGAACCCACAAAAGGACAAGGAGAGAGAATTTTCCAGATTGAGACAATTTAGAAGGACAATGAGACATGTTTGTTGCGCCAGAGTGAGAGTGGAGAGCTGTTTACTATAAGAAATGATGAGCAGGATGCTTTTAGAAAAACCTGGAAAAGTTTTACATGAACTGATGCAAAGTGAAATGAGCAGAACCAGAACATCATACATAGTAACAACAATACTGTATGATGATCCCTTGTGAATGACTTAGGTATTGTCAGCAATACAATGATGCAAGATAATTGTGAAGGACTTATGATGAAAGGTACTGTGTGTCTCTATAGAAAGAACTGATGGAGTCTGAATATAGTTCAAAGCATACTTTTTTCAAACTTTTTTTTTGGTCTGTATTTTCTTTCACAACATAATTAATATGGAAATATGTTCTGCATGCCTATACATGTATAAACTATATCAAATTGCATGCCTTCTCAGTAGAGATGAAAGGAAGTTATGGAAGGAGAGAATTTGGAATTCAAAATTTTTAGAAATAAATGTTAAAAATATTTTTACATGTATTTGGTTAAAAATAAAATATTGAATAAATATATTTAAAGAAAAAAACAACAATTAAAAAAAAAACCAAGGAGTCAATGTGCATGTCATGGGAACTGGCTGGGAAGGTCAAAGGTTCCAAACAATGCTTACCTCTTGGTAAACTTATTAAATTAACAAAGAAACTCCCTGATACCTCTCTTCATCGTATATTTGCACTATAGAGTGTTTGTAAGGAAAACACTTTATAAATGGCAAGATAATGTACAACTGAGTTCCTATGAAGTACTGAAACTTTACATTTAAAATTTTTGATAGAAATATTCTAAGATACTAGCAAGTAGCTACCATATCTAATATATCAAGCCCACAAGGTGTAGCCATGCTTATACCTGATGCATTTGGAATGCAGAAAAAAGTCAATGGGAAAAAATAGTGGTATAAAGAAATGACAAAAGAGAAGAGGTTGGAATATAGAACCTACAGATACATAAACTCCTGGAAATTATAACTTTTCTACAAAACTAATTATAGAATAAAAGATTAATGAAACATTATTTTCAGTTATTTTCTTATTCATGGTAAAACCATTTTTAACAGTGCGTTAAACAGACATTTAAGGAGGACAGTGGTGAAGGTGCTAAAAAATGCTGCTATCACGTTTTTTAAGAGACAACATTTTCTGGACTACTAGATCTGGAGCCAGAGTATTGGGTACAAATTCTGGGCAACTGCAGATATAAATGACTTTTTGTATCTTTGTCTGCCTGTTAATTTCCAAATTCACCCAAGTGCCATGGATACCTGAAGATCCAAGACTTCTCTGTGCCATGTAATTGAAGTCAGAGCCCTCCACTGAAAAGGCTGCCAAGATCTATCAGTAAAACAAAGTAAGCTCCCACACTCTCCCTAGATCCTGAAAGAAGAAATGTTAGGAAATGATTCTGCAGTAGACAGACAAAGGTTTCATTTTTAGAATTCATCTGATCTACAGGCATTTCAGAACTTTAGGTTTGACAGACTATAATTGGTATCTCAGAGAAATTCTAAAGAAATGTAGAGAAAAGAAATGTTTCATACTCTCAGGTGTGTGTTCATAGGCTTTTATCTGCATCTTAGTTTTTGTTCTTAGATTTTTTTTTGCTTTGTCCTTCAT
Organism: Pseudochirops cupreus; assembly: GCA_028627135.1. Taxonomy (NCBI): domain Eukaryota; kingdom Metazoa; phylum Chordata; class Mammalia; order Diprotodontia; family Pseudocheiridae; genus Pseudochirops; species Pseudochirops cupreus. Next base: position 41,959 of record JAQQSU010000101.1, on the reverse strand, counting down.
TTGAATGAAGGTTAAAAGAAACTGCTAAGAGCTACTTAGAAGATGAAAATTAAGGTGAAAGATGAGAGACAGTTACCATAAAGTAACAACTGCTACTAAAAGTGGCTCATGCTATTTTAAAGAGTTTGTTGTATTGAGAAGCTAAAGGAAAGCCTAGTGAGGAGGTTCTATTAGCAAATCTTTTTTCCCCCTACTTTATTGGACACTTAAATTAGTTTCATGAAACTTGTCATTCATTTGTGGATACACTTATGAGTTTAAATGAACATTACCATATGGCCAAGAAACATATATAAACATGCACACATATATGTGTACAACAGGTATACATATGCCTGTATATATACACACAAAGTGTAGGTTGGTGAAATAGTGGATACAGTACAGGACTTGGAATCAGGAAGACTCATCTTCATGAGTTCAAATCTAGCCTCAGACACTGTGTGACCCTGAGTGAGTCACATAACCCTGCTGGCCTCAGTTTCTTCATCTGCAAAATGAGCTGGTGGGAACAATACATATAATCTAGAAGGACATAAAAGTCTTCTAAATTCAGAAAGAAATAAAAGGCTAAGGATATAGTGGGGAGAAAGAGGATAAGGGAGGGATCTTTGGGGGGGGGGTATGTTAAGTTATGTGTGTGTGTCCTTCATTTTTGAAGAAGACCATGGCATTAGGGAAATTATGACATGACTTGCAGTTGACTTTGATTTGAGTGAGGGAGGGCTGTGCAAGGTCACCAGTTGTAGGAGCAAGCACCCTAGCACACCCAGGATGGCCTGCTAGCACAGGTTCTTTGATCTGCTTTTAAAGGAAATACTGCTCAGAAAGGAATTAACAGTCCTACTTTTAATTACATTCAATAGTTCAGGAGAAAGGTCAGCACCCTGAACTTGGAGAAAATACAAACAGAGAAATTATAAACAGAGAAATTAATATAAAGACCAATAGACAGGGCTCCGTCTGAGTAAAGCAACGATGTTACACCCTTTACATGCATCACTGATCAAAGGAGCACAGAAATCTGATTAACTGGGGGGTTCTCAACATACGGTTACTCAGAGTCTCAACCAGGAAATCAAAAGGTCCTTTTCATGAGTGAACCCCAAAGCAAAATGCCAATCTCTCAGAATGTATAACAAAGACTTGGCCCCTGACTAGCTCAGAACCAGAAGGCATGAAACCTATTTGACTTAGCACAGCTATGAATTATCAGGGTTCAAAGGAGATTAATCCTTCAGATGTTTATAATTTAGCCTGAGTCTGGGAAACTGAACTCCAACAATAAGAAGAAAGAAAACCAACAAAAATCCCACCTTGCTTGTGCTCACACCAACCTCATTTTCTCCTCCAGAGTCATTTGCGGGGCAGCTAGGTGGCACAGTGAATAGAGCACCAGCCCTGGAGTCAGGAGGACCTGAGTTCAAATCTGGCCTCAGACACTTAACACAAAACTAGCCATGTGACCTTGGGCAAGTCACTTAATCCCAATTGCCCTACCTTCCCCCCTCCAAAAAGCAAAAAAAAAAAGAAGAAAGAAAGAAAGAAAGAAAGAAAGAAAAAATTCAGTCATTTGGGTCCAGTGGGCAGATATTCATCAAGACAACTGGAGATGGCCCAGGATAATAGGAGGGCAAGGTGGCAAGTATAACTAAAGTAGAAGAGTTGGGAGGGATAGGAAATAGGAGATATACACAAAGATAAAATAAAAATCAAGAGTAGAATTTATTAGGGGAAAAAAAAACCCTGTGGTAGTAATCATGATCTCTGATGAAGTTCAAGCTAAATAGATTTAATCAAAAGAGAAAAATAGGGAAACTACATTATATGTCAGAAATATTTATCAATATTATTTTAGACTATTTAAAATAACTAGAGAGTATAAGGTTGGAATATTGCTGTGGTATAGGAAATAATGAATTAGTGGACTTAGAAAAATATGAAAAGGCTTGGACCTATGAAGAAAGACATTATCCATCCTCAGAGAAACAGAGGACAAACAAGTATAGTGTGGTCTTACATAGATGCATATGAATGTGTATGTTTATATGAGTATAATTATAGATATCTAGGTATACAACTGTGTATGTAAGTGTATATATATCTCCATGGTTAATTTTAGTCTTCTTGGAGGCAGGAAGTAGGGGGAAAAAGAACAAGGTAAAAAATTACACAAGAGAGAACAAAAGAAAACTTGTAAGGAAACGAAGAAAAGATGGACTTCTCAGAACATAATGTGTAGTATTGATTATATAGGCTTTCTGGAAATGGAAATTTATTGTTGTATATTTTGAATCATTTCTTATGTTCTGCTGTGCACATGGCAATGCTTTTTTTCCCCTTTCTTATTGAGTATTTAAGTTTTAGTAGTTAAGTCTAAGTTTCTTTCTCATTTCTTATTGTGTATTTAAATTTAAAATAAATTTTAAAAAGGGGGAAAATGAGCTGGAGAAAGCAATGGCAAACCATTCCACTAACTTCACCAAGAAAAACCCAAATGGGGTCATGAAGAGTTGGACACAACTGAACAACAACATACATGTAACACTCAGAGATTTAAGCTTAGGTACGATATCTCTTTGTCTTATTGTCTTTGTTTTTCTTTCTTTCTTGTCTATATACACATTCCCCATGAACTCTATCAGTACTTCATCACTCCACACCTTGACTATTGCAATAGCCTGCTGGTTGGCATCCCTGCCTCAAGGGTCTCCCCAGCTCCACTCACTTTCACTAGATCTTCCTAAAGTACAGGAATAAATAACCATGTCATCTCCCTAGTCAACTCTAGTGGCTCTCTATTGCCTCCAGGATCAAATCTAAAATCTTTGAAAGCTTTTTATAACCTGACCTCTTTTTGCCCTTCCAGTCTTCTTAAACCTTACTCCTTTCCACAGACTCTGTAAGCCAATGACACTGGGCTCCCTATTGAACTAAGCACTTTGTTCCTCAGCTCTGGGCATTTTCAGTGACTGTCTCTCATGAATGAAACTCTCTCCTTCTTCATTTCTACCTCCTAACTGGCTTTATTCAAGACTCAGCTAAAACTCTCCTGCAATAAAACTTTCCTGATCCCCCTTAATACTAGCATCTTCCTGCTATTGATCGTCTCCAATTTATTTCGTATATGTTTGTACAGAGTTGTTTACATATTGTCTACCCATTAGCCTGTGAGCTTTTTGAGTGAAGGGTCTGTATTTTTGCTTTTCTTTGTATCTCTAGCACTCAGCACAGTGTGAAGAGTAGGCACTTGGGAAACACTTACTAATTTGACTTGTCTTGATCTGTAGCAATAGAGGGACTACCCACATTACTGAGATCAGAGAATCACTAAACTATTAAAGTATTTTCCTCTAGTCTTCCTTTGATGGTTAATCTTGGCATGGAAGCAACCCTGTGCTTTCAAAAATTATACCACTACAATCTCTGGTAGATATCATCAAACAGGAAAGGCTTCATGTTTGTGTATCATAATTGATTGATTCCTATTTATGAGAACCAGTCTAGTTAAATTTGGAGAATTTCCTCATGGCTAACATCTTATGACTTTTTCAGCTAAGAATTTAATTTCTTAATTTAATTTCAGATAAGAATTTAATTTTTTATCAACACCAGGTTCCTTTGGGGTGTTTTGAATAATACTTGCTATACAAAAGTAACTTGAGCAGTCTTTACCAACACACCAATTAGGAACCATCAATCAACCAGCCAAGCATTTAATTGGGAAAGCATAGCCATGTAAATAACAGATAAAATCAGGCAAAGTAGAATCATTTGTAGTCTTTATTGCACAATTTCTGACAAATTTCCACAATGGTGGGGAAAAGGGAGCATTCTCCAGAAAAATCACCCTCCGAGGTCACAATGTAATGCTTGGAGCATGCCTCATGATTCTTCCTCCTCCTCCTTGTCAGCTCCTTTGTCTTAAGTCCAGAATTCTCCTTTGCCCTGACATTCTACTCCACTCCAGAGCCAGGCTTGATCTGCTATAGCTCCATTCTCTCCTGTTGTTCCCTGCCTCTAAAGCTATTGTCTGCTGCTTTTCTATTGAGTTGCTGCTGCTGTCTTTGGGAGTTGCTGAGGCTGTTCCCTCTCTGGGGAACTCCAGCTGCTGTCACAATTGCTACTACAATCTCTTCTTTCTTTTGTCTTTTGGGAACTTGGTTCAGGTCAATTTGCATCTGTGTATGTGTGTGTGGGGGCATTTAGTATACTTTCAACTCTTTTTGTTAAAAAAAATTAAAAAGTCTTATTGTTCCAGGATAGTGAACAAAAAGGTCACTCAGTCACCTGTCAATATAGTTTCTATTTTGTTGACTGTCAAGAACTATTTCTCTCCCTATGCCACCCAACAGGAAGCACCCCATTCCTCACTCCCACTACGCAGGTTGTGATTTCCTTTCATTTCCTCTGAGATCCCTTTCAGCTAGCTCTTGGGACAAGTAAATTGTGTTAAAGTTTCTACAAGCCCTATGAAGGAATTAAACAACACCGGAAGAGGAAGGTCAAAGTTGGTGACTATTATCTTATATTCCTACTGCTAGGGCAAAGGTCCCTCTCCCCATTACACAGCCATAGCAACTCATGAAACATAGAGAGGTTATGAATTCTGCATATGGTGATATAAAGATTAAGACAATCAGTTTGTGTTTTCTTTAATTTTAACTTCTTTGGAGTCTGGGATACTTGATGGTATTGCACATATTTGTGCCAATGGTCCTCTGGGGCAAAGCAAGAAGGTTGTCAGGTTTTGAATTTTTTTCCCCCAGAGAGATTCTGGGCACCCTAGCCAAGATGAGTGTTAATTATTTGATAAATCTCCAAGATATTAACATAGGTCTGTAGTTTACAATAATAATGCAAGGTAGATTGAGAATGTGCAATGAGAGCCAATAGTGCTCTGAGAGAGAAAAGGAGGGAGACTTTTCTCTAGCTGTAGGAAGAGTCAAGAAGGCTTATAGAAGAGATGGATTTTACATTAGGCCTTGAAGGACGTGTGTAGAGGATATTTTACTCTAGGACTTTTAAATATATTTCCTGAGGATAGAGAAGGGCAATACCATGAGTGAGAATTGATTTTTCTAGTGAAGTCTTTCATAGTAATCATAGAATAGACATAATATCATCATCTTTCAAGTGTAAAGGATTCTGCAGTAGCTACCAGAAGGAGGAAGGGACACAAGGCAAGGGGTATGTAGTATAGGTAGGAATTGAAGGTCTTACTGTGACTGTCCCATCTACAAAATGGTAATGGAATTCTAGGTTTGATAATCATGACTATGCTTTTGGTTCCTCACACAGATAAATAATTTTCTTAATTTTTTTTGCATTTGACGTGCCAAAGGCCAGGATCCTCGTTATCATTTGTGCCTTTGATAACACAGCAGGCACCCAATAAATGCTTGAGGCAGCTGGGCGGTATAGTGGCTAAAGTGCTGGATATTGAATCAGAAAGTCCTGAGCTCAAATCCAGCCTCAGAAACTTACCAGCTGTGTAACCATAGGCAGTTCACTTAACCACTGTCTGCCTCGGTTTCCTCAACTATAGAAGAAGGTAATACTAACGCCACCTCTTACGATTGTTGTGAGGATGAAATGAGATGTTTGTATAGTGCTTTGTAAACTTTAAAGTGCTAAAAAAAATGCTGGCTATTGTTGAATGTCCAGAAAACAATCTCTCCATGTCTCCTTCTGTGTAAGATTTTCTCTTCTTTAAAAGCTCAGCTTAGGTGCCATCTGCTTCATGAAGCTTTCTCTGATTCTCCCCCTCCCCCATTTGCTTCTTTCTTTTTCTAGAAGGGAATATATCCCTCCTCAAATTTTAGTTGCTGTTGTTGTTCAGTCTTTTTTCAGTCATCTCTGACTCATCATAACCCCATTTAGGGTCTTCTTGGCAAAGACACTGGTGTGGTTTGCCATTTTCTTCTCCAACTCATTTTATGGATGAGGAATTGAGGGAAATGGGATTAAGTGTCTTGCCCAAGGTCACACAGCTAGTAAATGTTTGAGGCCAGATCTGAGCTCAGGAAGATGAATCTTCATGACTCCAAGCCAGGTACTCTATCTACCATGCCACCACATTTTAGTAGAATACTTCAAATCATTCCTTCGCCCCTGTCATATGGTAAGTAGAATTGGTCAGGGGAATCACTGATGGATTTGAGGAATTCCTCTAATCAAGCGTTTCCTAAGTTCTTATTATATGTCAGGCATTGTGCCAAGTCTTGAGGATACAAAGAGGAAAATCAAAGAGAACTTGTCCTTGAACAGTTCATGATCTAGCCAGAAGAGATAAATATATACAAAATACTTACATTCCTACATGGAAAGATGATACTTGTAACTCTTTTTTTTAAAAGATAGTATTTTATTTCTTCCAATTATATGTCAAGACAATTTTGGGGGCAGTTAGGTGCAGTGAATAGAGCACCAGTCCTGGAGTCAGAAGGACCTCAGTTCAAATCAGGCCTCAGAGACTTGACACATTTACTACCTGTGTGACCTTGGGCAAGTCACTTAACCCCAATTGTCCTGCCCCCCCCTCCAAAAAGAAAAAAAAGAAAGAAAAAAAAGAATTTTGCAAATCTTTAAAAGTATCGTATAAATGTTACCAGTAAGAAACTTGGGGTCATAATATGCCCATTTTTTGTTAGAAAAATTTGAAAACTTTTGAGTTCTTGATTTTAATATTTGTAAAGCACTTAACACAGTGCCTTACCACAGCAGGTATTTGATAAAGACTTATTCCTTTCCTTTTTATGCATGATCAGTTTTCATTCTATTTGTTTATTTGAATGTTTGGGTTTTTTTGTTAATGGTTTGAAGCTTAGACTAAAACCAATTATTATTATGGGAATCTTCCATAACAAACCTGAAGGCATTACCATATCACAGCCCAGCCCAATCATTGATGTTTGCAAAAATAATTGTTGGCTCTGGGTGACCAACACAAATTTTGAGTTCAGCATACTCTTTGTAATGACAATAATATAATACATTATGTTTCAGAAAGATCTCAATTAAGAACCTCAAAAAACTTTTGGGAAATGAAAAGCTCAAATTTAATTATTTAAATACTTAATAATCAAATAGCATCAAGGTGGATACTCTCTTCTTTGATGTATATCACAACTCATCTGATCTGTTTACTCTGCAAGAACGTTTGTCTATGTTCTTACCATAAAAAGTCTACCTCATTGGAACGGGGCTTTCCCCAGTTTCTCCTGACATTGTGAGAATACCAGTGGAAAACATGAGCCATCTAATGACTACCCTCCCTCTCTCTACTTTTTCAATCATATAATTGTTTCATGATATTCTTTGGTTCAATATTCCTACTTTCTTAATTTGTTTTGTGTTGCAACTTGCTTATGTCTACCATATGCCCTCTGAATAATCTCATTTTTAATTCTTCTCAAACTGTAGCATCCCATGACTCACCAGTAGAATATTTGTGTTAAAAATATGTGCCTTTGTACCTGGGAGAAGTTTGGGATCATTAAAGAAGCTTTGTAGTTTCTGAAAAGCAACTAGCCCTTCATCTAATTCTGGGACCAACTTGTCTATTTATGCTCTGTTTAAGAGACACACACGTATACATTGCATATATACAAATGAATATACATTATGTGTACATAACATGTGTACACACACTGATGGACAAGATATAGACATTTTTATCCACTTTTTTCCTAGTGTGGGTGGTTGGATCTATGTCTTTTCAGTGCTTATTGTTCTCTTCTAGGAGGCTCTGCATGGTACTAACAAGGTATCATATGAAAACAGGCGGTATGGTGGGGACCTTACCAAGTAGAAGGAATCCTTCTTTAACTTGAACTCCACCCTTGATCTTCTTCCTTATGGTACCTTTGGTGAGCATGTCTTATTTTGTGCCTGGCTGGATAATGATCAGAGGGAGCCTTGAACAAAGTCATCTCTCTTATAACTTTTGAGGAATCTTAAAAAATATCAATGTGTGAATGGGACACATTTTGGGGGAAGAGAGCCTTTAAGGCATACTTTTGCACTAAATAAATGAAATGCTTAAAAAGAAGCAGAATCATGTATTCTTCACATCTATCGGTCAGTTGTGTGATGGTAATGGTGTGATATAGTGTGGAATGTTATTTGCAAATGTCTTCTTATTGATTAATATTGAACCAAGAACTATTCTGAGTTTGGGTTTAAGATCAGCTCTACTAAAAGCAAAAATTTATTAAAAAATCATGCAGTTCTAAGGAGAGTGATTTCTACATAAATAGTGATAATATGGAGAGAGCTCTGAGTAACAGACATAATCTGGTAGCTTTCATACATACTTAAGAGTAATCTTAGCAGCTACATGTAAAATGTTACAGGTCAGGATAGAATTCTTTATTTCAAGGAAGTAAGCTGAAAGACACTATTGTAGTATAAATAACACAGAACAAAACATATAATCTCAAGGCTCCTTAGATGAGAGACTGTAACAATTGGAAAAATCTCTAAGCAAGTGGCGTTAGCATCTTGTTACATTTTTAGCACAGATAGCATTTGATTCGTGCTTTTATCTATTTTTACCATCTTTCTTCTGAAAAATACACAATGTAACTGAATTTATAGCTTTAAGGCTATAGCTTAGCTATAGATTAAGGCCTTAATTTCCTTGCTTCTCTGCCAAAATCTTCAGAGACAGTTGTAATAATTAATAATGATGGACAAATATTTGTTATAATAAAATTTTATGATGGACGATGATAGGTAACATTATTTATAGAGTCCTTGTGCACTGTGACAAGTGCTTTACAGTTGTGATCTCATTTGATCCTCACAACAGTCCTGGGAGGTAGGTGCTATGACTATTTCCATTTTACACATAAGAAAGTTGAGGCAAACAGATCTATTTTATATAAATGAGAAAGTGAGCATATGATGTCCTTTAAGCTACTTTTGGGGGAAATTAATAGAGTCCATTTTTTTCTTGTTCCTTCTCTATCTTCTCCTTCAGATTCTTCATGAATCCTTGCCATTCAGCTTGGTTCTCCTTCATGTACAGTTACTTTTCCCATCTTGCTATTGTTTGTGCCATATATATTTTGTTTATAACCACATACATATTTGTAATATTCAAGTCTAAGTGTGGGGGTTTTACTGGTGGTGAAGAAAGTTTGGTACAAAAATCTTTGAAGATCTTTTCTGTTGTTTTTTGCTCTCCTTCCATCTTCAGTCTTTAACCATGTCCCCACGTTCAATTAGCTTTTCCTCTAAGCTTTCTTTAAACTGCTCCTAGACTCAACTGTATCTCTCTCTGTTCTTCTGTACAAAATTTTGCTTATAAATTTCCATTTTAAACCAGCATTTCCCTATTTACCATATCACTCCATATGGCAAGTGAATCATATGTTTACTAAGGTGATTTTTGGTTCTTGTTTGTGGTCATCTCATCACGGCAATGGGTTTATATCAATTCAGTTTCTATGTGGAATTATGGTAGTCAATATTTATGTCCTTTTTTCTATCCATATCCAAGATTTTACGAGCAGCAACTTGTTTTAAGAAGTGAGGATGGAACAGTGCTGGCCTGTAGTGCAAGAGGGGTGCCACTGGGGCTATCCCTGCCACTTTGGCTGCCACAACAGCTGCTGCTGACATGTTCCAGGAGTGGGAGAATGCTGGCAGCAAGCCAAGCTCCGGGATAATGAAACCCCCTGAAAGAGATTCAAACAATCTCTTTGGAACTCCAGAAGTTATTCCTTCAAATAGACCAAGTAGAATGACATTTAATATCTCTGGAGCATCTGAGGAACCTCAGTATACATCCAAAAGTATACATACATCAAATCATGCAGGAGGCAAAGGAACTGGTGTCTTTGAAGAGTCTACTCCTGTACAGACTCGATATCATTTGAATCCCCCTGGTGGGAAGACCAGTGACATCTTTGGGTCCCCATTCACCATAACTGTGCCTTTAGCACATTCAAACAAGACCAAAGATCATTTTGTTTTATGTGAAAGTGAGGACACAAAATCACAATTCAGAGCTATCGAGAATATACAGTCTTCAAGAGAAAAACATGATGAGAAATGTGACAAAGGAAAGGAGAAATGAGTGAAGGAAATATGAAACCACGTTGGACCTCAGGTCTGTCTCACACAGCAAAGTCCTCAACCCATCAAGTGGCAAATCCAGAATCTCTTTCTACTAAAGGAAACTGATACCAGCAACATCAGACTTGAAACTCTTCTGTTAGAATATCACGTTTTATAGTTTCTAATTAGTACAAGTTGGAGTGAGCTGGGAAGGGGAAAGGTTGATGATTTATGTGAAGATTTTCATGTAGCTTGCTGCTCACACTCATCTTCTAGAAACAACAAGGGAGCAATAAGGATTTCCTCAGGTTTGCATCCAAGAATTAGTTACAAATATGAGAGAATCTTTGATGGAGTGAAAGAAAATGGGGGAAGAGTTAGGGGCAGCTAGGTAGTGTAGTAGACAGGGTGCGAGTTCTTTTCTAAAGAGGAGCTGTGAGACATCCCAGTATTTTTTAAAGGTCTTTTTAGCCTATCCAACTTCTTTGTGGGTACCAGGAACATCTGTGGATGGGCAAACTACATCTAGGGATAGTCCTGCAGCAGTAGCCATTGACAGTGTCATAAGGGGGACTAAAAATCTGTGCAAGTGATGTGTTGGACAGCTGCCTGAAGAATGGTCCCCCTCTCTTTTCTGGTAAAGGGATATTACTTGTGTTTCAGAAGAGGAAATTAATCCTTTAGCTCACAAAGTCCTCAAATTATAAGGACCTTTATCTTTTCTGGGGTCACTACTAATATTTAAGAAAACAAGTATTAAATCTATTTGTGTCCTTTTAAGTTTGCCTCCATGATGCATTGTTCTGCAGACTTTCCATGAGGCTTATCAATTTCTTTCCCACAAAAGCTAGGAAAGACTCACTAAACTGCAACTTGAAAGGGGTAACAGACTTGATTTGACCTCTTACAAGTACTTATCAATCAAACCAATGGCAGATTTTTGCACTCAGATATTTCAGGGGCATGTGTACCTTCTGTCATCTAGAAGCCCTTGCCTTGATCTTAGATCTTAGATTTTAGATCAAAAGGCCTGCCTTACATAAGAGAGTAAGTTAGATTTCTTATTAACTGATTTTTAAAGTGAATACTTTCTCCGTGCCATTCTCATAAGCCTTAAATGCCTTTGACTGCCTCTGCAGTTCACCAGTGCTGTGAACATACTACTTTCACAAACCACAGTTCTTTTCTAAAGGGGGGCTGAGGGACATTCCAGTATTTTTTTAAAGGCCTTTTTAGCCTATCCAACTTCTTTCTGATATTTTGTTTATTCATATTTTTCTAAGACTTTTTTTGGCCATAATCATTTGATGGGGAGGAGAACAAATCACTGAGAACCTTTAGTTCTTCAAAATAAACATAAAAAAGAAGTGAGGATGAAATAATTTTAATTGCAAGTCATTTCTTCCTCTCATATTTATTCTTCTAGCTTTGTACTAATTTTAATCTTTGTACTAACAAATCAGTCATATGACTTTATGCAGACAGCTAATTCATGGATAACTTCTATATCAATAATGAAAAATTTTCTATTTGTTATAATATGAGCGATTTAATTTTAGTGTTCTTTAGTGCCCACCATAGCCAGTGCCTCCTTATTCTTTACTCAAATAAATAATTCATGGTTTTTGGCAGTCAGGTGACACAGTGGATTAGATCCTGGCCTGAGAGTCGGGAAGACCTGAGTATAAATCCTGCCTCAGACACTTAGTAGTTGTGACCTTGTACAACTCCCTTAATCTCTGTCAGTCTTACTTTCCTCTTCTGTAAAATGGAGATAATATTAGCATCCATCTCGCAGTTTTGTGAAGATCAGATGATATAATTATGTAAAGTATTTTAAAAACCTTGAAGCATTATATAAACAATGACTATTATTATTGCTAATAATGAGACAAGACACATCTCCATAGCCTATGAATCTTTGACTTCTCTCATTCCTTATTCCTGATCTATATTTTCTAACAGTTAGCTAGCATTTATATAGTGATTTAACATTTACAAATTGCTTTAGAAATTTTATTTCAGAGCCGCTAGGTGGCTCACTGAATAGAGCACCGGTTGTGGAGTCAGTAGGACCTGAGTTCAAGTGTGACCTCAGACACACCACTTACTAGCTGTCTGACCTTGGGCAAGTCACTTAACCTCAAGTCCCTGCCCTCCCCCCTCCAAAAAGCCAAAAAAACAACAAAAAAGAAATTTTATTTCACTGAAACTTTACAACATTTTGCAGATAAGAAAACTGAGGCAGACCGAGAAGCTAAGGGACTTGCCCAGAATCATACAGCTAATAAGTGTTTGAGGGCAGAATTGAATGTCTTCCTCCTTCTAGGTCAACAATTAAGAATAGGGAGGAATTAAAATATATGAGTTGGGGGCAGCTAGGTGGTGTAGTAGATAGGGTGCCAGGCCTGGAGTCAGAAAGACTCATCTTCATGAGTTCAAATCTGCCCTCAGACACTTACTAACTACATGACCCTGGGCAAGTCACTTAACTCTGTTTGCCTCATTTTCTTCATATATAAAATGAGCTAGAGAAGGAAATGGTAAAGTACTATAGTATTTTTGCCAAGAAAAGCACAAATGGGGTCATGAAGAGTCAGACATGACTGAAAAATGACTGAACTGGGCCAGTTAGGTGGCACAGTGAATAGAGCCCTGGAGTCAGGAGGACCCCAGTTCAAATCCAGCTTCAGACACTTAACACAAAACTAGCCATGTGACCTTGGGTGAGTCACTTGACCCCAATTGTGGACCTTCCCCTCTCCAAAAAGCAAAAAAAAAAAAGCATAATGACTGAACAACAACTTCCTCATTTTAAAACTAGGGCTATTTCAACTAGCTACCTCACTATTATTGTGATTGAGATTTTAACAAAAAGGTAAACTCAGGTAGATCTCTGTGCAAGATAACATTTCTTAGCAGGGACATTCTACCTATCAATAAATGGACCCATGGCTTGCTTCTATTAATGCCAAAGACCAGGGCAAAAGTATACTTCCCTTTATATAGGGAATTGGGGAACAAAGAACAGAGCAAGGTAGATGACATCATGGAATTAAGGGCAACATGACTGGTTATAAAGCTGAGTCACAGGGAATAAACAACATGATTGGTTGGAATGACTAGCATGGAATAGCTAGCAATGACTCCTCTTCTTTTCTCATGAGACTAAGAAGTGTTCTTTGTTTGAGTCCAGGTGTGAGATAGCGGCCCCCACTTTTGGAAAGCAAACCTGATGTTCATTGGATTGCTTGGTGGCATAAACATGTCAATCTCAGTTCTCTTTCTGTTCATATACATTTCTCAAGGTCAGCAAAATTCCTCGAGGCAAGAAAACTGGATTTTTAAACTTTACCCATTATAGGCTAGTTGAACTCTGAACTAAATTCAGAGAAAAAGAATCATGACTTAAGCAGTTATAAGACAAAAGGAATTACAGGGCAAAATCAATTAATTGTAAATAGGACCAACAAGAAAATTATACAAGATCAATTTTAATCTTCTCACTATCCTCACCTATTCCAACTTTTGCATTAAATTCACCAAGTAGCAAAGTATATACTGCTTTAATTTGGGGGGTCTTATCAAACTCTTGGTAGAATTTCTCTACCTCTTCATCTTCTGCAAGAGATTTTGGTACATAAGCTGTAATTATTTTCATGGTTTATTTTTTTTTAATTTTTAAATTTTTTTATTTTCATGGTTTAAAAAAATACTTAATGTAAGCACTGCAATCCATGATTGTCACATGTCCCACCAAACGATATTTCTTGTTGCCTTCAGATACAGGATGAAAGTAGCTTTGTTTCATTTCATTTTATTTCATTCCTTCATTTTGGTAGCAGTGAGGTGGTGCAGTGAATAAAGCACAGAGTGCAGAGTAAAAAAGACCTGAGTCCAAATTTGGGCTCTGACACTTACCAACTGCATGACCCTAGGCAAATGATTTAACCCATTTGTTTCAGTTCTCTTTTGTGCACTTACCTCCCAGGGTTGTTGTGAGGATCAAATGAGATATTTGTAAAGTGTTGGCACATAGTAAGCACTATGTTATTATTATTATTATTTTCATCTCTAAGGAGAACCTGGGAGCAATCATTCCATTTAGTTTCAATTCTCTTCTGCCTTTAGTTTTCATATATAATGAGATCACCAAAATAGATAAGATTTAAGCCTTGTATTAGTATATCCATTGGATGGAATCTCACATTTAAAGTGCCAAGAACTAAGTTAAAGTTTATAGACAGTCTAAAAAACTGTGATTCTTAGAGTGCACTACTTTCTTTTCTATCATGCTGCCAATGTCTCTTTGGAAGCAGAAAGGGGTTGTATACCATCCAGGGCCATTTTGGATTTATCTTTGGTTCATGTTCCACCAAGGATCAGTCTCCAAGACTGTAGCCTACCAGTGATAAGCTTCTCTGGAGCTAGCTAAGTTGGCCCTCAGAAAGCAGACTCCTTCCTGAGACTGTACATGAAATCTTTCCACTAGAGTAGACCAAAGCTTCTGTTCTGTTGGTATACCATCAAATAGGAAAACACTCATCCAGAGCGTCTCACTGAATGATGATGCCAGATGAATGAGATGCTGCTGTATGCAGAAGAGATTATATCTTCTAAAACCATTACGAAAATCTAAGTAGCTCATTAGCATCCAATAAACAAAGGTTAGAAATAACTATAAAGAATGTGCTAACAATTGCTATTCAAGCAAATATATAATATGTTGTCTCAAGTTTTAATTTATTTGACCATTGAATTACATATTAAATAATGAAAGATTGGAATATAGCATTTTTTACTCAGTTAAATTTAATGACTGTTTATTGAGCACCTAGTACATTTGAGGCACCATACCCAGCCAGGGGACCCAAAGTCAAAAAACCTTAACAGTCCTTGTCCTCAAGGAATTTCCATTTTATTTGAACTGGGTGGTTGGGGATGGTGATGGAGGGGTGGTGGTGGTGGTGGTGGTGGTGGTGGTGGTGGTGGTGAAGAGGGTGAAGAGACTAAGAAAGTAGGTAACAACAGGTACACAGGTAAGAATGCAAATCTGGAGTTATTTCAAAATATGTTTTGAAAGATACCCTTTACTTATCTATCAGAAATACGTATAAAAAAATCTTTGAAAAAATTCAAATTTCTATCTCTGATTTTAATTTAGGAAAAACATTTCAGAGCAAAGAAAATAAAATTGCCTGACTTTGCTACTGGTAAATGTGAAGACTTTGGTTGCTTGTTTGTGAAATTATAAGTCTAAGTGATCAAAAGAGGCAACTCTTTGTAGCTCAACCTCAGAAGTGGACAGTGTGTCCTTTGTAATTTCTAGCTTTTAAAAACTGAACTTTTGAGTCTGATTTTTAGGGTTTAGGATTTCCTTCTTTACTATATTCCATCACTTTATAAGTTGTTATTTGGTCTGGCTCATACTGAACAAAGGCAGTTGTCATGGAGACCTCAATTGAGTAATTAGTATACAGTCTGTAAGGTAATATTCTGGGGGACTGTATAATTAATTGGGAGTTATTTTGGAAAATTTTGGGTAGTCTGTGGTAAAGGAATATGGAATGAATTGAAAGTAGCTAGTGGCTCTAATGGGCTTGGTGATGAGACATAACTGCTTATCTCTCGTCTATAAAAGGCAAATGATCCCATCCAAATTGCTCTTCTGTTTAAAGGCAATGAGAGCATCTAAATGGAAAATCTAAGCAAGGGTCTGTTTTGCAAGACCTTTCCTTTGAATTCTCCATGTTAAAACTAGCTCATCTCTAAAGTTTCAGAGAATTATGAAATTCCACACAATTTTGCTATAATCTGTCTCCCAAAGGTGTAATTCTGTAGCTATTATTTATGGTGAAGTCTCATTATTAGACTGTTGGATTGTGGTAGATATAGAAAACTACCATCTCTGAGATAAATCCAGAGATCCAATCCAATCTGATCCAATAAACATTTATTAAACACATTTATTAAGTACCTGTGATATACCAGACTCTATTCTAAGTGTTAGGGATACAATTAATAAAAGAAAGACAATTCCTGCACTCCAGGAGCTTACTATGTAAAGGGTTCAACAACACACAAAAGGAAGAAAGGTACGGAGTTCACCCAGAAGTTCCTGGAAACATCTTGTGCTATGGTGTTGAAACTAGGCAGGGCAGCAGATGCAAAGTGGAGGGAGCTGAGTCTAGTTTCTACTCTCTAAAAGGGAAACGTTGGGAGAACTTTGGTCCTCCACCCTTCAACCTTCCAACCTTCCAATGGGGAGGTGATATCAATCAAAACTTGAATTAGCAGCACGGTGTTGAGTTTAGAAGTGGCAATGCCCCAGACAGAGGCATCTAGTTCCTTTGAGGGCAGCAGATACGTAATGGAGGGAGCAAACTAACAGATTCAGTTTGGCAACATGAAAATAAGAAAAAAAAGTCATAGCTAACATTTTAAGGTTTGTGAAGCACTTTATCTTATATGCGTTATTTAATTTAATCTTCATAGCAGTCTTGGAAGATAGGTGCTATTATTATCTCCATTTTACAAATGAGAAAATTGAGGCTGAGAGAGGTGACTTGCTTGGGACCTTACAGCTGGTAAGTGATAGAAGTAGGACTCAAATGCAGGTCTTCCTGGATTTAGTCTAGTACTTTACAAACAATTGTCAATGTAATGATCAACAACAAACACAAACATTTTATCATATAAATTTTAATACCTACTAGACATCCCCTACACCAATGATATAGTGAATCTGAATAATAAAAATGACTCCATCCCTATGTTTTGTTAAGTAGGGCCCAGGAATACTATCTGCAGATATCTAGAACCTGTTTGGGTCCATTCTCTATCGCTCACAAGCCATGATTTTGCTAAGTCTTGGATAGCCAGAGTTACACATATGCAACATCATCTAATGTAAAAAATTATGACTTAAAATAGAAATGCAAGGTTAATAACAAGGAAGTTAACATAAGCAACAAACACTCTTACCACTCATTTCTTTCCACATCTCTTCTCAAGCATTAGAAATTATGTTCTAAGTTCAGTTTCTCCCAATTTTGTGCCATTAAATCAAGTAGAGGAACAGTGACATGTATGTTAATGTTCCAGATAGGGTTTACCTTCACGCAATGCAACATTTGGCAGCTGAGTGGATCAATGGATAAAATGCAGGGTCTGGAGTCAGGAAGACCTGAGGTCAAATGTGGCCTCAGATACTAATTGTGTGACCCTGGAAAAGTCACTTAACCATGTTTACCTCAATTGCTTCATCTACAAAATGAGCTGGAGAATAAAATGGCAAGCCACTCCACTATCTTTACCAAGAAAACCTCATATGGGATCATGAAGTTGGACACAATAACTGAAATACAACATTCAGAGCTGAGAGTACTCAAGTAAGCCCCTGCTATACTGAGGTAAGATGTTTTCAAGGAGAGTTATGTAAGGAAGCACAACTTCTACTGATCTTCCTACTGTTCTTCAAAGATGCTCTTGGTCACTCAGTGACTTGGTGAAGCTACAAAGGTGAAGGTGGCTCTACAGAGAGCTAGAGGTTCATCAGGTCTTAGACACCTAGCTGAAGTAGCTAAGGTAGCTTCTTGGGAGCCCCCTACCTATTGGATAGGGGCCACTTGTAATGGTAATAAGCATTTGAAGATCTTTCCTGTCTCTTAATAGACCTAGGTGAATTTGAGGACCTTTCCTGATTTGAAAATAAACACTGTCCCTTAATAGGCTGAATGTAGTCACATGGAGCCTGTGGTAGGAGGCTTGTTTTTCAGGAAGGCACAACTTTTGTTACTTTGTAGTCAAGTGGGTCATGGAGGTTGTGATTTTCTCTGACCCTGGAGAAGGCTATATACCTCTGAGTGAGGTTTTGCTTTGGGGCTCACTTTGGGAAGAGTTGTGTGATTTGGCCAGATGGGACTCTGGGCAGTCATTGAGCCCCCCAGCTTTGAAAACCCAGATGTTGGTGCTTTTCTCTCTCATAACTAACTGTATGTATGTGATGGTCAGACAGCTAGAAGCCCTGTCTGTTGAACTGTGTTATTTTCTCTGTCTGTATTTTTTTTGTCTGCTTGTAACTTATGTTTGATTTCTCTGCAGTTCAGGCTGCTGACTTTTCCCCCTGAACTAGGTAAATGACATATGTTTTATTAGAGTAAGATTGTTAACTCTTTCTAGTTGCTTTAGAAAAGCAGATGTACCTGTGCTAGCAGCCATCCTGGGTTTGCTAGGGTGCTTGCTGCTACAGCACCTAAGACCAAAGTTATCCGTCTAAGGCAAGGGTGGGGAACTTGTGGCTTTGAGTTCACATGAGGCCCTCTAGGTCCTCAAGTGCAGCCAAGTGAGTCCAAACTTCACAGAACAAATCTTTTTATTAAGGATTAACTAATAAATAAATTAATGTTAATATTAATAAATAATAAATTAATGAATAATTAAGATTATCCCAAGCAATTGAATCATCAGATAAAGATTGGAAGTGTGACACCTTGATTCATGGGATACCATCATTTCTCATGGTAAATTAATGAGTTCTCAATGCCATTACTTCTTGGCCCAGGTTTGCCCCAAAATGGCTGGCAAAGAACTTGCCCATCAAAGTGGGAAAGTCTAGTGCTGTCGTGAGCTAAAGAGGGCACTTCAATGGATTATAGCAGCGCTACTCAACAGTGATTGTTGTAAGCAGTGCCTCATTGCCTCTCACAGACTGGGGAATCCAAATCTTCTTCTGCTTTAGTTCATATTCTCTCTCCCAAATCTTTAGGGATAACCTGCTGAGTTTTCATAAAGAATTCTGGGGGAAGGAGTCCCAAAGAGAACATGGCATTATTCCTGATCAGAGACATAATTGCATTTGCCTTTAATTAGAATTGAACCCTTACAAGTGCATTCACTTTCACCTCATCTCTAAATCTACAAGCCTTTTAGCTATTTTTGGGAAGAATGAATTTTTGTTATAGCATTTGTGGGGGAGTTTGCAAAGTAAAAATTCTTTAGAATAATACATCATCTTCCCATAATTCATTTGGTTTGTAAATCTAAATGTTCATTTTTTTGAGTAAGGTTAGCCTGAAAATAAAGAAGCAACCCATCTTCAATGTTGTGCAGTGTAAACTATAGAGAAGAAAGAATGGAGATAGGGAGGGCAGCTTGGAGATTATAAGTATGAGATGCTGATGGAAGTCATTATTCAGTGGTGCCTATGAAAATGGATAGGAAGGATAGCAACTAAGAGACGTTTTGGTAAGATTGGATGAGAATTTGGATATGGGTCCTGAAGGAGAGAAAGGGGTCAAAGAAATCTCTAAGTTGGTGAGTCTTGATAGGTAGGTATGGTTGGTAGGAATATGAATATTACCCTGAAGATGAGGTAGAGCTGCTCCAGGACCCATTGATAATGTGAGAACAACAATCTTATCTCTAAGGTTGATGGGATGAAGGAAGTGCCAGCGTAGGCTTCAAGGAAGGATTGTCCATGTGCCTTTGAATAACACTGGGTTGCATTCATCTTGTTTTCTTTCATTATGTTCTACTGACAAATTTGTGCTACCTTAACTTACATTCAGATGACTGGAAGGGATCTTGGTAATCATCTAATATCATTCTTTTATTATACACACAAGAAACTAGGGCCCAGAGTAAGAGATGAATTAAGCAAATAGGGCCAATACTGATTCTAGAACCCAAGGATCTGATCCAGGTATTTCTGTCTCCACTATACCAAGTTGCCATCTATAGAGAGAGACTTCTATTATTCCTCTGTGGCGTTTTGAAATAATAATGCCTAGCAGAGAAGATTTGTGAGGGCCTCTCTCCTGTCTGAACACAAATAAATGAATCTGTTGACATCCCTTACCCCATAGTTCCTTTGTGTCTGGATCTGACTATTTGAATTGGCAGTTGTGTGTGCCTGGTCACAGTTTTCCCTTAGTAACAAGGAGGCTGTAACAGCTTTTAAGCAGAAAGCATATTCAGAAGTAGATAATTTCCCTTCAAAAGTCAATCTCCCCCTTCCCTCTCCAGAAGAGTAAATCACTTAAAAACAAACAAACAAACAAAAACTCAGTGTGGCTCTCCTCAATTCTTTTTCCCCTCCTTCTGCCTGAGTGTTTATGTTGCATTTCATATGAGGGGCAGAGTCAAGATGGTGGAGTAAAGTCAGGGCCTTGTCTGATCTATCCCAAATTGCCCTCCAAACAACATTAACATTCTGCCTCAAAATGAATTCTAGATAGGAAGGACAGTGGCAGAACCAACAAAAGGACAAGGCAAAGCAATTTTCCAGGTCAAGATGACTTAGAAAGTCAGTACGAAAGGGGGTGAGAGAGAATACAGTCCCAAACAGGCTACTCTGGTGCAGGCCACACCTTGTCATGCCAGCCAAGGCTTTCAAAGTTACTGACCTGGCAGCAGTGACTGCTGGAACTCTCAGCCCACAAATGGTAATGTGTCAGATAATTGGTCAGAAGATGTAGCACCAAGGCAATATTTACAGTATTGACAGCAACTGTAAATATGCCACCATAGTTCTCAATCACAAAATATTACAGACCCTCCATAAAGAAGATAGAAGCAAAACATTTATTCAGGCACCAGAAAACCAAATCCCACCACCAGAAAGTCAAATCCATCATAGTAGCAAAGAAGTTAATACACCATAGCACAGCATGAAGGCACACCATCCTTTAGCCTTCCCACAAACCAACACTCACAAATCTAGCTATCTCCCTGGATATGTCCTCTCCTCCCTCCAGCTCTAACTGCTCTGATTCCCAGCTTCCTGTGGTCTCTGCTCCACCCTTCAGCAAACTCCTCCAACTACAGACTCCATGTGATTACATTCAGTTTATTGGTGATAGGGAAGATTTTTGAGGCAGGAAAGATATCCAAATTCCCTTAGGCTTATTAAGGGGCAAGGAAGATCTTCAAATTACCATTACCATTAGTGAAGGATATTACCTGGGACTCTTTTCTGGCACTGGAAGTAAGACTCTGCTGCATTGCCTGTACCTGCTTCTGAGTCACAGTTGCAGGACAAGAAAGAGGTTTAGCAGGAGTGCTGATGCTGGCCATGGTTCCAGGGCTATAAAAAGTGCTTGTGGCTACTCACAATGAAGAGCACAGTCAAGGAGGCAAAGGACCACAGCTCTCCTTAGATCATACCATGTTGGAAGAACTAAGAACTTATACAGCCCCACAACTAATTCTGAAAGCAATAGCATGAAAAATCTGATACTTCAAGCAGTGCCCTGTTCACTTCAAGAGCAGAACCCAACTTTAACATAAAACCAAAAGTTAAAATAAATAAACTGGAAAATGAGCAAACAACAACAACAACAAAAATCTGACCATAGAAAGTTGCTATGGTGATAGGGAAGATTAAAACACAAACTCAGAAGAGGACAACAATGTCAAAACAGCTACATCCAAAGCCTCAAAGAAAAATGTAAACTGATCTCAGGCTGAAATTCCCAGAAGAGCTCAAAAAGGATTATAGAACTCATATAAGAGAGATAGAGGAAAAATTCAGGAAAGAAATGAGACTGGCGCAAGAAAATAATGAAAAAAGTCAACAGCTTGGTAAAGGAGACACAAAAATACTGAAGAAAATAACACCTTAAAAACTAGAATAGGCAAAATGGTAAAAGAGGCACAAAAATCCACTGAAGAGAATTCCCTAAAAGGCAAAATTGTCCAAATGGAAAAAGAAGTACAAAAACTCACTGAAGAAAAGAATTCCTCAAAAATTAAAATTGGGCAATTGGAAGGCAATGATTCGAAGAGACACAAAGAAACAAAAGAATAGAAAGTGGAAGAAAATGTGAAATATCTCATTGGAAAAAACAACCGTACCAGAAAATACAATCTGGAAAATAGAGCAAGGATAGATAATTTAAGAATTATTGAATTTCCTAAAAACCATAATCAAGAAAGAGTTTAAATGTCATATTTCAAGAAATTGGCAGGGAAAACTAACTGCTCTGATATTCTAGAACCAGAAGGCAAAATAGAAATTAAAAGAATCCCCCAATCATCTCCTGAAAGAGATCCCAAAATGAAAACTCACAGGAATATTGTAGCCAAATTCAAGGAGAAAATATTGCAAGAAACCAGAAAGCAAATTCAAATGTTGTGCAACCTCAGTCAGGATAACACGTGATTTAGCAGCTTCTACATTAAAGGATCAGAGAACTTGGAATATAATATCCTGCAGGTCAAAGGAGCTAGAATTATAACCAAGAATTACCTAGCCAGCAAAACTGAGTTTAATCTTTCAGGGGAAAATGGATATCTAATGAAATAGAGCTTTCAAACATTCCTGATGAAAAGACTAGAGCTGAATAGAAAATTTGACTTTTAAATACAAGACTCAAGAGAAGCATAAAAACATAAACAGGAAAGGGAAATCATAAAGAATTCAATAAGGTAAAACTGTTTACATTCCTTCATGGGAAGATGATACTTGTAAGTCCTAAGGACTTTGTCATTGTTAGGGCAGTTAGAAGGAGGATACATAGGCAGAAGGCATGGACGTGAGTTGATTATAATGTGATGATATCTAAAAAAATAAAATTAAGCGATGAGAAAGAGGGATGCACTTGGAGAAGGGAGAAGAGAGATAAAATTGAGTAAATTATTTCACATAAAAGAGGCACAAGAGAGCCTTTATAGTGCAGGAAAGATGAGTATTGGTGGTGAGCAGTGCTTGAACCTTACTCTCATTGGAATTGGTTCAAAGAAAGAATAACATACATACTTAGTTGGGTAAAGAAATCTATCTTAGCCTATAGGGAAGAAACAGGGGAGGGGGTTGTATCAGCAAGCACCCTAGCATACCTAGGGCGGCTACTAGCACAGGTTCTTAGATCTGCTTTTCTAAAGGAAAGCAACTCAAAGTGGGTTAACAATCTTACTTTAATCAATCAAATACCATTTACCTAGTTCAGGGGAAAAAGTCAGCACCCTGAACTTCAGAGAATACAAACAGAAGTTACAAACAAACAGAAA
>JAQQSU010000101.1:0-18380 GCA_028627135.1 Pseudochirops cupreus | reverse complement strand
TCTGGCCAAATCACACAACTCTTCTCAAAGTGAGCCCCAAACCAAAACCTCACATCAGGGCGCATATATAGCCTTCTCCTGGCTTGGAGAATGTCACAGCCCTCTAGACCCACTGCCCAATCACAAAGCTACAAGGCACGGGCATTCCTGGAAAACAAGCCTGGTGCCACAGGCTCCACATGACCACATTCAGCCTATTAGGGAACAGAGTATACTTTCAAATATCCAAGGGTCCTCAGGGTCATGTAGCCACTTTAACAAAGGGCCTAGGGGCAGGGAAGATCTTCAGATTCCCATAACAGGGGTTAAGAGATGTGGGGCACTGATAAAAGGGAGGGAAGACTGCAGGAGGCAGTGGTCAGAAGCAAAACACTGTATCAGCAAGCACCCTAGCATACCCAGGGTGGCTGCTACAGGTTCTTAGATTTGCTTTTCTAAAGGAAAGCAACTCAAAATGGATTAACAGTCTTACTTTAATCAATCAAATGTATATCATTTACCTAGTTCAGTGGAAAAAGTCAGCACCCTTAACTTCAGAGAATGCAAACAGAATACAAGCAGAAGTTACAAGCAGACAAAGAAACAGATCAGCAGATGGGCTTCCAACCATCTGACCATTAAATCCATACCTAGTCAGTTACTAGAGAGGGAAGCACCAACATCTGGGTTTTCAAAGCCAGGGGGCTCAACAGCTTCCCAGAGTCTTGTCTGGCCAAATCACACAACTCCTTCCAAAGTGAGCCCTAAAGCAAAAACTCACATCAGGGTATATATAGCCTTCTCCTGTATCAGAGAATGTCATAGCCCTCTTGACCCATTGCACAATCACAAAGTAATAAGGCATGGGCATTCCTGAAAAAAAAGCTGCCTGCCACAGGCTCCATGTGAGCACATTCAGCCTATTAGGGGGCAGAGTATACTTTCAAATCAGGAAAGGTTCTCAGAGCCACTTAAGCCTGTCAAAGAGCCTAGGGACAGGGAAGATTTTCAGATTCCCATAGCACTGGGCCCCAAGATCTTTCATGCCCATTACATAGGCAACTTAAATCTGAATTAGCAATAACATCTCTTAAGTAAAACATAATCCCCACAAAGTGAGACATCACATTTGCAAGATACATAACATAGCAATTCTTTACCAGCAATCCAAAACAAAAATGTCCAAATAAAGTTCTCTTGGGGGCAGAGGGTGTCCTTCCCCCCACACTGCCCTTGCAAGGTTCGGATTACCAGCATAGCAAACCTCATTTACTCAGCAAAACATTCACAGAACAGAGAAAGTCAAAATACAGTGTAACTCATTCATTTAGCAAGTAAGTTCTCAATTCAATTGCAAAGTACCAAGGTCCCTCCCCTGGATCAGTAGTCAAAGTAGCCCACTCCTGGGCAATACATTCACTTAGTCTCTTCTCAAATGGAGAATAGTTTCCAATTATAAACAAAGTACATTCATTTAGTCAATCACAGAGCACCAAAAAGGCCAAAGGTTTCCCACCCCTGGACACTACTGAGTTACAATATCATCTGTTAACACCAAGCACTTTCTCAAAAGTGGCAGAAGAGCACAAAAGGCCATCCACTCTTAAGTTACAACAATGTTAAGATATCATCTCAGCATTGAAAACCCAAAGAAAGACCCTTATTTCATCTTGACTGGAGGCAAGCCCTCAGCAATCTCAGTTCTTGGAGAGACAAGGCTCAACAAAGCCATAGCCAGTGTCCTCATCAAGTCACTCTCTGCCTGTGGAACAGTCCCAGAACCCCTGAAAACATTAGCAAGCCCCTCTTCCAGGATTTCTGTAAGCATACCACAAGAAAATTCTCCTTTGGGGCTTCTGAACCAACAGCAAGGTTCCAGGACCTATACAACAGCAGCACTGTCCTTCAGCAGCAGGTGAATCTGGCAAAACAAGGTCAAAACAGACAAACAAAATACTGACACCACAGTCATGCCTCCTCAGTTCTTGGCAGCTCCAGGTGGCAGTTCTCAAAAGTCCTGGGCAGCTCCAACTGGCCCTCAGCAGTCTTTCTCTCAGCAACTCAGGCTCGATGATAGTGGATACTGCTCTCCAAAAGTCCTTCTGGCCTTCTCTTGGCTTGGCCCTCTCTCCCAATTCACTGCTCCTCCCAGTTCAGTCCTCTCTGTTCATGTCAACAAGTCCATCCCACAAGTGGGATTCACAAGCTCTGGGTTTTAACACTCAATCCAAAAACCAAGCCAATATAGGGGCATCGCCAAATTCCATTACCATTACAAACAGTCTTGAGAAGGGTCAAGGTGAAAGGAGAAAGAGAGAGTAGGATAAATGGGGGAAAAATTAAGGTGGAGGGAAATACACAGTAATCATAAATGTGAATGTGAATGGGATGAGCTTACTCTAAAAATAGAAATGAATAGTAAAGTGGATTAAAAACCAGACTCTGACAATATGTTATTTACAAGAAGAAAAAGACAGAGAGAGAAAGAGAGAGACAGAGAGAGAGAGAAGGTAAGGGGCTGGAGCAGCTGAAGCTGAAGCAAAAGAAAATGCAGAGGTAGTAATCATGATCTCAGATAAAGCAAAAATAGATCTAATCAAAAGATGGAAGCAGGGAAACTACATTTTGCTAAGAGGAAGTAATATCAGTACTAAATGTATATGCATCAAATGGTAGAGCATCCAAATTCTTAAAGGAAAAATTAAATGAGTTATAGAGGAAATTGACAGTAAAACTAAACCTCCCCTTCTCAGAACTAAATAAATTTGATCAAAAAATAAACAATAAAGAAGCTAAGGAGAAGAATAGAATTTTAGAAAAGTTAGATATGATAGACCTCTGGAGAAAATTGAATAGGAATAGAAAGGAATATGCTTTTTTTCCCACAGGACATGGCACTTACACAAATTGACCCTTAATTAGGACTTTAAATCTTACAACCAAATGCAGAAAAGCAGAAATATTAAATATACCCTTTCCAGATCATAATGCAATAAAAATTACATTCAGTAGAGGACTGTGGAAACAGATTAAAAATTGATTTAAAACTACATAATTAAAGCCTAAATGATGAATGGGTAAAAAAAACAAACCATAGAAATTCTTGGTGGTTTTATTATAAAGAATGACAACAATGAGACAACATACCAATATTTATAGGATGCAGCCAAAACACTAAGCAAGAAAAAATTTATATTTCTAAATACTTACATCAATAAAATAAAGAAAGAGCAGATCAATGAATTGGGTGTGTAACTAAAAAAAAACTAGAAAAAGAACAAATTTTAAAATTCCCAATAAAATCCTAAATTGGAAATCCTGAAAAATCAAAGGAGAGATTAATAAAATTGAAAATAAGAAAACCATTGGATTAATCAATAAAACTAGAAACTGGTTTTATGAAAAAAAATAACCAAATAGAATAAATAAATCATTGGTTAATTTGATTTTTCAAAAAGTAAGAAGAAAAAGAAATTACCAATATCAAAAAATGAAAAGGGTGAATTTTCTATCAATGAAGAGGTAATTAAGCCAATAATTAACAGCTGTTTTGCTTAATCTTATGCCAATAAATCTAACAACCTAAGTGAAATGGATGACTATTTATGAGGATACACATTGTTTAAATTAACAGAAGGGAAGATAGAATACTTAATGCACCCTATCTTAGAAAAAGAAATTGAACAAGCTATCAATGAGCTCTCCAAGAAAAAAATTCTAAGGACCAGATGGATTAACAAGTGAATTCTATTAGATATTTAAAGAATTAATTTCAATACTATATAAACTGTGGAAAAATAAGCAAAGAAGAAATTCTACCAAATTCCTTTTACAACATAAGTATGGTGCTGATACCTAAAACAGGAAGAGCAAAAACAGAGAAAGAAAACTACAGACCAATTTCCCTAATGAATATTGATGCAAAAATTTTAAATAAAACACTAAAAGGGAGATTACAGCAATATAACACAAAGATCATACTCTATGACTAGGTGAGATTTATACCACAAATGTAGGGCTGTTTCAATACTAGGAAAGCTCTCAGCATAATCGGCCATATCAGTAAGAAAACCAACAGAAATCATATGATTATTTCAATAAGATGCAAAAAAGCTTTTGACAAAACACAACTCATTCCTGTTAAAAACACTTTGTCATGTTTTATTTCTGTATTGCATAGCAATTAATAGAGCTTTCCTTAAAATAGATAAGTAGTATCTTTCTATAACTATCAGTAAACATTATCTATAATAAGGATAAACTAGAAGCCTTCCCAACAAGATCAGGATGAAGCAAGGATGTCCATTACCACCATCGTTATTTAGTATTGTACTAGAAATGTTAACTTCAGCAATGAGAAGAAAAAGAAATTGATATAATTAAAATAGGCAAAGTAGAAACAAAACTAGCCCTCTTTGCAGATGATATGATGATATACTTAGAGAATCCTAGAGAGTCAAGTAAAAAACTGCTTGAAATAATAAACAACTTTGGCAAAGTTGCAGTATATAAAATAAACCCACACAAATCATTAGCATTTCTATATATTACTAACAAAGCCCAATAGCAAGAGATAGAAAGAGGAATTCCATTTAAAGTTACTGTAGACATTATAAAATATTTGGGAGTCTACCTGCCAAAAACATCCCAGGGAATATATGAATATGAATATATTACAAAACATTTTTCACAGAAATGAAGTCAGATCTATATAATCAGAAAAACATCAGTTGATCATGGGTAAGCCAAGCTGATACAATAAAAATGACTATTCTACCTAAATTAACTTACTTATTCAGAGCTAGAAAAATAATAACAAAATTCATCTGGAAGAACAAAAGGTCCAGAGTATCAAGGGAAATAATGAAAAGAAATGCAAGGGAATCTGACCTAGCTGTATCAGACCTTAAATTGTATTATAAAGCAGCAATCATCAAACCTACTTGGTCCTGGCTAAGAAATAGAGTGGGGGATCAACGGGACAGGTTAGGTACACAAGACACAGTAGTCACTGACTATGGTGACTGTTAACTATGGGGGGAAGGGAAGGGGGCTTGACTCAGCAGAGCCACAGACCCATATTTAATTTCTTTTTCCAAGAACTTTTTTTGAGCAAATCCAGCTCTAAAAATCTGATTTAGCCACAGGAAGTAGACCGTGAGTGTTTTATTTTTCTTCCTTTGCTATAACTGCAAGTTTTTCAGGCTAATTTATGTAAAATTAGAATGGGATAGAATTTATATCCAAGTGAGGAGTCTGAGCCACTGAGGTATTAGCATTGTAAGACGTCTGAACTGTTTCCCTTGTTTATAGAGATTTGGCATGGGTAACCTTCCAGGGTACAGATCATCCCTGTTGTAGACTGGCCTACCCCTGATGGTTTCCTCTGCAGCCAGTCAAAATTTCTTATTAAATTTTTGTTGTTTTATTTAATTTTTTTTCTTCCCTAGTGACTGTTTACTCCGCCCTTTCACTTCTCATCCAGTGGGGGACAAACAGCCATGTGAAATGTTGTAGCTGTACCTGCAAAATATCTTTGTTCACCTTATATAGTTTTGCTCTCTAGTATATTTCTTGAGCTATGTTATCATATTATTTCTTTCCTCTCCTTCTCTCTCCATCCTCAAATTTGTACTTAATGAGAATGTAAATCTAACCTCTTAGGGATGTTTATTTCTGTTAGTGATGGCTCTTGTCCCCTTGCAAATTATAAGGGGATGACTGACTCTACCTTATTGAAAATACACACACACAGCGTGGTGTAGTGGCTACACCATGTACCAATACGGTACAATCATATTTTCAATATGTGACCCTTGAGGCCGCGTGTTCCCCACCCCTGGACTGTAGCCCTCCATTTCCCACATGTACCTGTAAGATTCTGTATTCTCAGACTTCATTTAAATCATTCAATAACAAGGAAGGCAAAACTGTCACAATGGTGGAGTGATTTCAAATTAAGCTGTTTTTAAAAATAAAATATTTATTGACATTTTTGTTTTCTGTCTCACATTCTTCTCTTATTATTTCTCTCCTCTTGCATTCCCAGAGAGTCATCCCTCAGAACAGAGGGGAAAAAATAAAGAGAAAAAAATGGCATTTCAGCAAATGTAACCCATGTATCAACTAAGTCTCAGTGTTAAACACATCAAAAAAGAGAGACAGAGGAACACTCTCTTAGCTCTTTATCAGAACCAAACTTGGTCATCTATTTACATAGTTTTTGATTCCTAATCTTTTTGCTTGTTCTTTCCCCACTTATAATTTTGCAGTCACCATCTCTATTGTTTTCTTGGTTCTACTTACTTCACCTTGTATCAGGTATATATCTCTTCCTAGGATTCTCTGTATTTTTCATAGTCATTGTTTCTTACAGCACAGTAATATTCAATTATGTTGTCTGTAATAGAGATGTAGACAAAAGCTTTTTATGTGCCTGGATCACCAAACATGGAGGTACCTAAGTGAGAGATGCCAGAGACCTGCTTCTAGGAGAAGACATTCTACTATTCTCTTGACACACGGATGGGAACAGACTCTTTCCACTGGCTATATCTTTAACATGGCCATACTAGGGCAGTCTATCTCTTTCTCTTTTTCCAGCTACATCCAAAAAAGAAGATCAATGTTCTTGTCCAGCACAGATACTAAGCTTGTTAAGGGAAAGACCACTTTCTTCTACTCCCCTTGGGCTTGCTCCAAGATCTGACTCAGTTCTCAATTCTCAATTCTCTTCTGTAGCTGCTCTGCCTCCAGATTCTGCTGAGAGAAACTCTCTCTCTCTCTCTCTCTCTCTCTCTCTCTCTCTCTCTCTCTCCCTCTCCAGAACAGCTTCTGCCACCAGATTCTTGTCCCAAGAAATTCTAACTGTCCCATCTTGGGGCTTTTCCTTATATATACACAGAATTAGCTTCCTGTTTCAGCAAACCCCTTCCTGTTACATCAGTAACAGGAGACAGGAGTTCATACCTTCTGTTTCCCCAACAGTGGCTTGATCAGTTACTAAGTGCTAAGTACCTGCTACCTTTGCTTAACTTGAAACAAGGTGCTAAGTGCCTGCTTATTTGGGGTCTTCAAATTCAAATTAATTACCATTACATAGGTCCAGGTAGTATTCCTAGACCTGGAATAAAACCATGATGACCTTGGAGGCAGGATTCCAGGCTAGATGTTGCTACCAGCCTGGCAGGGAAGATCTGAGAAGCCAACATGTCTGGGATTCTATCCCAAGATTAGACTTTGGGACTGTGCTACATAGGAACTGAGCTAAGCTGTGAACCTTAATCCCCTTCCCTTCTCTACAAATTGATTGGGTACAGGGATGACTATGCCCCCAAAGTGTTTGGGGGATGTTTGTATATTTATTCTTACTACACTTTTGAAGTAAATATTCTTGTATAAAAGCTAATCTGATTTAGTAATTAAATGGCATTGGAGTTCTGGCGTCTCCTAAAATTGGAGAAATAGGATTGGTGGGAAGTGGAATGAATGGAAGAAAGATTAGACAGTTCCACCATCCCTCAATTACCATAAGAGTACTAGAGAACACTGAGGCAAGGGTGAAATGTAACTCATCTGGCCTTCAGGCCTTGGAAGTCAGGGTTGTCACTGTCATGTACACACACACACACACACACACACACACACACACACACACACACGCACACACCCCAATTTATTTGACTGTTTCCAAGTTGATGGGTGTCTATTTTGTTTCCAGTACTTTGTTATACAAAAATGTGGTGCTACAAATATTTTGGTATATAAAGGACTTTCTTTCTTTTTTAAAAATTTATTTATTTTTAGTTTTCAATATTCACTTTGATAAGATTTTGAGTTCTAAATTTCCCCCCTCTCTCCTCTCCTCCCTTCCTAAGACAGCATGCAATCTGATATAGTCTTTACATGTACAATCATATTAAACATTTTTCCACATTAGTCATATTGTGAAAGAAGAATCAGAACAAAATGGAAAAACCACTAGAAAGAAAAAAAAGGGAAAATAGTATGGTTCTATCCACATTCAGACTCAATAGTTCTTTTTCTGGATGTGGATGGCATTTTCCACCATGAATCTTTTGTAATTGTCTTAGGTCATTTTATTGCTAAGAAGAGCTAAGTATGTCAAAGTTGATCCTTGCATGATGTGGCTGTTACTGTGTGCAATATTCTCCTGGTTTTGTTTACTTCACTTAGCATCAATTCATGTAAGTCTTTCCAGGTTTTTCTGAAATCTGCCTGTACATTGTTTCTTATGGAACATTAGTATTCCATTATATTCATATTCTACAACTTGTTAGGCCATTCCTCAAATGATGGGCATCCCCTCAATTTCTAATTCTTTGCCACCACAAAAAGAGCTGTTATAAATATTTATGTACATGTGGGTCCTTTTCCCTTTTTTTATGATCTTTTTGGGATATAGGACCTACCAGTAGTATTACTGGATCAAAGGGTATGCACAGTTCTATAGCTCTTTGTACATAGTTTCAAATTGTTCTCCAGAATGATTGGATCAGTTCACAACTCTACCAGCAAAGCATTAGTTTTCCAATTTTCCTACATCTTCTCCAACATTTATCATTTTCTCTTTTTGTCTTGTTAACTAATCTGATAGGTGTGATGTGGTACTTCAGAGTTGTTTGGATTTGCATTTCTCTCATCAATAGTGATTTAGAGCATTTTTTTATATGACTGTAGGTAGCTTTATTATCTTCCTCTGAAAACTGCCTGTTCATATCATTTGACTATCAATTGGGGAATGACTTGTATTCTTATAAATTTGACTCAGTTCTCTATATATTTAAGAAATGAGGCCTTTATCAGAGACACTGGCTGTAAAAATTGTTTCCCAGCTTTCTGCTTCCCTTCTAATTTTGGTTGCATTGGCTTTATTTGTGCAAAAACTTTTTAATGTAATCAAAATTAAAGGACCTTTCTATCTTTAACTTCTTCAGGATATAAACAATGCTCTCTTTACCTTTTTAAAAAAAAATCTTTTCTTAACCATCTGTCTTCTGGTCTCAGATAGCCCTCAGTGTAATTTTATTTTCTGTAATTTTATTTTCAATGAGAACATAAACTCTTTGCTTTAGGCATTGAAATATCCCTCATTATCTCTTTGCTTTCATGTAAGTTTCAATTAGAAAATAAACACCATGCCTACCTTATTCAGATCTCAAGGATGAAGATATAGGTGAATAATGACAGAAAGATGTCCTTGATAATATCCTGCATTTGCTTGTTTCCTACCCTGTAATATCGGGCTTATAAAGTGCTACCTAGTTTACTTAAGCTGCTGTGTAAATCACTGTAATTATCTGGAGCCAAGACCCTTCCAACTAGATTGTTAAGACAGTTGCAATCCAAATTAGTTTCAGCTTCTATTAATCTTTGCACCTATAGTCTACGTAAGGTGGTTGATGTACAGAAAAACACTATGTTGCAAGTGTTTACATAAAAAAAAAACCACCAATAAACTTAAATTCATAAAGACAGTGAATCTCTATTTAGACATAGATGAAAGCAGCTGTTTTATAGTACATATGAACAAATCTCTAATGAAACTAAAGGCCTGGGGTTTTTGCTCCTGTCTACTTTGTCCTGCCTCTAGTATCTTCCTGTCTGTTCATTTCCATCAACTGAAATCTTACCCAGCCTTCAAGGACCAGTTCAAATTCCATTTCCTCTTCAATAACCCCCACCTTCACCTTTCCACCTCCCTCCTTTAGGTGGAAAGAATTGTTCCTCCCTTTAGAGAAAGACTTTGTTCTTTCTCACGCAATTATCATGTTCCTACTATATCAGTCAGTTCTTTCAGGATGTGTTTATGTGTCCTATTTATCATTGTTATTTCCACTGGGGCCTAGCACAGGGGATTGTACATAATACATATTTGATAAATGTTGAGTGAATTCATACTCCTGATGAAAAGTAAGTTGAGAGCATGTTAGAGGTCTTCCTTTTTCTCACAGGCATCTTTCTACTCTTTCTCTAGCTGAAGAACATGGATGTTTATCTTTAAAATTCGAATTCTTCTCAATGGCCCTGATGTTTTCAAACTTCATACAAATTTATTAGAACAACACTTGCTTTAAGGTTGTAGTTATTTTTTTTAAAAATTGTGTATGTTTTATTTTTTCCCTAATTACATGTTAAAACAATTTTTAGCATCTTATTTTTTTTAAGTTTTGGGTTCCAAATTCTATCCCTTCCTCCTTCCCATCCCCCTTCCCTGAAACAATAAGCAATCAGATATAGGTTATACACATGCAATCATGTAAAACAGTTCCATATTAGTCATTTTGTGCAAGAAGACTTGAAAAAAAGGAAAAGAATAAAAGGAAATGAAAAATAGCAGGCTTCAGTCTATATTCAAACAATATCAGTTCTTTCTCTGAAGGCTGATAATATGCTTCATCATTAGTCCTTTGGGACTTGTATTTGGGATATCTCATATCATTGTATTGTTGAGAATAGCTAAGTCATTCACAATTTTTCATTGTACAATACTGCTCTATACAACATTCTGGTTCTGTTCACTTCACTTTGCATCTGTTCATATAAGTCTATCCAGGTTTTTCTGAAATCATGCTGCTTGTCATTCTTATAGTACAATAATATTTCATCACAATCATATACCACAGCCTATTTAGCCATTCCCCAGTTACTGGGCATCCCTTCAATTTCCAATTTCTTAGTCAGGTTATAGTTATTTTTAAAAACATTTTTATTGCTAATCTCCTAAATTTTAAAATGCTTTTTTTGAGCAAGTTACATCTATCTAGATTGATGACAGTTACCTAAATTATAAGTAACATTTGGTAAGTTTAATTTTTTTCTATCAAAAGTAGTATAAGACAAAAACCAACAAAAAACCCAGTAACATAAGGGGAATACTATAGAGATGATATCATTATACTTTTAATATTTTACAGAATGTTTTAGAATTTTGATGATTTTTCCATATAACAGTTCAAGAGTAGAACTATCATTCCTAATTTGGGAGATACAGGTTGTTAAACAATTTGTTGAGGGTATTGAACTTATGGATAAGTCCAGGTGACCCCATTGTTTCTAGTCTGGATTGTCTTCCAGGGCAGTGTTAATTTGTCTGTTTGGAGGGGCATCAACCAGTCTGCAGCATGTACTTTGATCCCATCCTCTACCTGTTTTTCAGCATGTAGCTACATGTGCTTTCATGTCGTCCCCCTAATATTTGATCTTGTTTCCCTATGAGGCTGCAATGGTGAAGGAGCTGAGATACAATGGCCCAGCTCCATTTGCAAACATACCTATCAGGATTGTCTTGCTCTTATTACAAAAATTGTCTATAAAAGCACCAAGTGGTTTGAATTTAGTCTCCTGGCTACATGCTTTTGCCCTGGATGCCACAATAAGTCCTTTTAATTTTATCTACCTGAGTTTGCTTCATTATTGAGGGCAAAGGGCAGAACAAAGATTTTGTTTTAACAAGGGGAGCACATTGAATTAGTGTCTAAACCAAATGAAGTCTAAGTCTCAGTAGTTTCTTAGGTTTGGAATGTGTTGATGGCAGCCTTCTGGGCCAGCCTTCATTCAAAAAGCTGAAATCCATGCAAAATAATTCCCCAACATATTGGATGACTTCACTTGGGGCTTTGATCATAATCCATCTCTGCTCCTTTGTTGCTTGCTGTGTTGTGTTCGTGCTTGGCTTGTTCTAGTTGACACCAGTTCTTGTCATGAATATGCAGGGACCTTATAAGGAAGGTAACTATCTACAGGGGACCAGGGGACCAGGGGACCAGGGGACCAGGCAGTAAGAATGGAGTCATTCAGCCAATTAATAAGTCCTTAAATGACTTTCAGGGGATGCTGTAGAACAGAGGTGACAAAACAGGCTGTACAGAAGCAACAAACCCTCCACAGTGTGACCAGAACCAGGCTAAAATATATTTGGAAAATATTTAACAAAATAAATAAGAATACAATAAAATATAGATAATGTTAATATGTAGTTTTCTAAGTCATTATGATACATATATCTTTTAATATGCTGTTTCTATTTGAGTTTGATAGCACTGTGGTAGGGGGTACTTCATGTGAGGGTTGAACATATTTGTTGCTCTAATTTGTTCTTAACCTGGATTCATGAATTTTTTTAAAAGATTGTTTCAATTTGATTTTCTTTGTAATCCTATGTATTTTATTTTATATATTTAAATAATAATTTTATACATTGTATATGCCTTCTGAGAAGGGGTTCATATTCTTCACCTGATTGCCAAAATGTTTAAGAACCTCCACTCTAGCAGAAGGCAAATTTCTTTTGATCAACAAAATTTTTACTACTGATTGTTTTTACTTCTTGAAATGATAAACTTTAAATAATGATAATAAACTTTCTTCTCTTTCATATTTCCTACCATTTTGCACCCTCCTTTTTCCCCAGCTTCCAGTTTTCACTCTTCTTAGGCTCTTTAGAGCACTGAAACTATGGCTGTGGGTAGCAAAATGATACAAGTAATTCAATTATTTTAGCTTCTATAGCATGTTAGTTTGAGTTCAATTTAATTCAATATTTTTTTTACTACCTACTATGTGTCCCTCACTGAATTAGGGGGTGGGGATACAATACAAAAGTGAAAGAGCCCCTTTCCTCAAAGAGTTTACCTTCATTCCACTGAACTAGCAGACCAGAAAGACTCTAATGTCCCCTCAAGTGAACAATTTGTAAGACGCTTATTTAATGCAAAACTGTGTGCTTGTAACTGCTAAGTTTCTAGTTTGGTTGTAGTATGTAGTATAATTTCTAGTATAGATGGCAGCCCTTTAGATTAGCCTTCATTCATAAAGTTAAACTCCAAATAAAGCAACTCCACAAAAGGTTATATGACTTCAGAGAATTTGTAGGAAGAAAAGTCAAGTGACAGAGATAAAGAGATGTAAAGGTGAGTCCCTTAGAGATTTGAGTGGATCATATTATATCTAGTAAAAGCTGAGAAACACTGGACAGCTCATTTCTATATGAAAAGACTAGAAAAGCATCTGAATGGCTGGAAGGTACAATGGATTTACCTGTTAGGCATTAGATTGTCTGGTCCTTTTCCCTAATTTGCTCATCAGCATGACTGGAAACGCTGAATCCCAAGGGCTGATTGGCACTATGGGGCAATTATCATTGCCGGTAGAGATAAAGATTTGGGAAATACACTGGGAATTCACTAAAAGTTAGGGTGGGATTTTCATTAAGTGTCACCAAAGTGACCCAATCATGCATGTAACAGTGTAAGAAACAAGTGCCTTACCAAGAATTGCCAATTGTGAATCAGGAAGAGTTTAACTTTTATTTAACGTTCTTGCAACAAATAGGTGACCTGACAAGCAGGCACACACTTGCAGTGCAACAACAAAATCTTTTACTTCCTATCCTGAATGCAAATCCCTCCCCTGGTTCCCCATAGGTTGGGTACTGTAGAGTTTATGGCCTATCTGAGATGACTAAACCCCCGCCCACCCCACCATGTGGGTCACTGCCCCTGTTTACATTTCCCATTCCCCACATTTCAAGCCTAAATACCTTTTAGAACAAGTCTGTGTTTCCCCTACTATCAACATAAGAAAAGTCCTGTTATTCAAGACCCTTTCTTGGGTTATTGAGCCTCATCCTTAATGGAGTTTCACCTGGCCTTGCAGTTGTTGACTTAGGAAAAATGTATTCTCAGAGGACCAAGAAGGTAATGTCTGCTCTCAACCTTTCCAACTCCTCTCTCTACAATCAGTTTATTTCCTGCATTAGCCATTGCATTACAAATCGTATATCACATGATTTCTGTAGAAATAAAAATTCAGTCATTCCTTACAATAGAAGAAGATGTAGAAAGCAACAGCCCCCCTTTTCCCCACACTTGTTTTCTCATCTCCCGCCTAGGAGGTAGTGAACTTCAGTGTCAAGACTGGCTGAGAGTCTCTGCTCTTTCTGAAGGATTACAACATTGAGTCTAAGCTAAAATTGCAGCTGAACCCAAACCTAAACTAAACCTGAACTTGAAGCAAGAGATGATGGAGGTGTCTGTGAGGAGCAAGCCGAGTTGGGCACCAGAGGAGATGACAAGAATCTTACAGTTCATAAGTTTGAGAGAAAGGCGCAAAGAAGCAGAGACATATTCCAGATATAGATAGAGAAACCTTGAAACACAACTGAAGAAATGGAGACACAATCCAGACAGACATAGAAAAAGGCAAAGGTACTCAAGGGAGGAAGCTGCTTGAGGAATCAACTTGAAGGAATGGGACCACTGGCATTAGAGAAGAGAGATGACTAGGAAGATGTGCAAGCACTGGCAGCTTATCTGAGCCCTGAGATATGTAGAGATATTGTACCTAAGGTGAGCTATAGGAATGAGAACCATATGGAACCATATGAGAACCGTAGGAAGAAAGAAAGGACTTCCAGGTCCTGAAGTACCAGGGGTTGTGAGTTGTCTTAGCCACATTTATCCTGCATGTATGCATCTTACTGAGTGGGGTACACTCTCTCTCTGCACCCTCTGTGAAGACTCCTCAGAATAAAGAAAAGGGAGAGAGACTATCTTGAAACCAGAGACAAATTTTTGTAAGACTGGACAGACCTGAGTCCTGGATTTCCTAAGAAATTATACAACCTAGGACCCTTACCTGCCATCCCTTGCTGTCAATCAGCCTTAAGCCCTTCAGAAATTTTAGGAATCTCTTAGAGCCCTTCCCCCTTC
This sequence comes from Pseudochirops cupreus, assembly GCA_028627135.1. NCBI lineage: Eukaryota > Metazoa > Chordata > Mammalia > Diprotodontia > Pseudocheiridae > Pseudochirops > Pseudochirops cupreus. The sequence continues at coordinate 3,669 of JAQQSU010000101.1, read as the reverse complement.
TTCACTTTGGTGGTTGTCCAATAAGGATAGGTACTCTGGGATTGGCTATCTATCCCCTATTTACTTATTCCTTATCATTGGGGGAGATTTCATGCTCAGATTGTAAGCCCGCCTCCCAGCCAATGGGAGAAGGGACAGTGGTGGGAGGGGGCTTGATTGCATTAGGGTATAAATTCTTGTTCATCTTCTGTAACAAGCCTCATTCCACTGGTTTGTTCTGGTGGAAAGGATGCCCTCTTCTGGTGAGGATTGAATAAAACTTCCTCTTCTTTCCTCAAGACACTTCTGACTTTTAGTTTTTTTGGGAGTAAGGGATTTTTGGGGTCCCTGTACCCCAAAAATTACCATAATACTCTCATGAATGGTGTGTGAATTTGTGGGAGAGTATGCCACATGTTTATGGGTGGAGTGATGTTTTGTAGCTATTGTTTTACTATTCCATTTTAGTAAATACCTTTACTAGTAAAGAGCTAATTGTGTCTATCAGTTAATTGTTAATTGGAAACACATAAATAGGGGCTTATGAGCTGTACTTTAGGACTAGCCCCCTATAGTGCAAGGGTACCCTGAGGACCTGAAATAGCAGCTAACCTTTGGGGATGTAATCTCTGAATATGAGGGAAGTTAGGGGAATAGTGCAGAGACAGGACACTAAAATAACATATCATTAATTGTCAAAGTAATGCTATAAGTTGTACAAATGAATAAAGATAAATCATACATGTCTTCCTAGCAAAATATGGATACTGTAAATCTTATAATATGGTTATGGTGGATCTAAAAATATGGCTACCACAAATGTGCTTTCCTCTTCTGAGACTGGCAGCCAATAGTTTCATTCTTGCTAAAGTGAGAGGGATTGAAAATAGTGATAGTGTATGTAAAAAAGCAAATATGAGCATTCAAAGGAAGCCTAGTATCGACAAATCAAACACTTTACCAACATAGAAATTCTTGCTTTCTCTTGACAATTAATTGACTGGAGAGAGAGTAAGTCAGTGAAAAAATGGAAGAGAAATTGAGGAGATAGGATCAGGACAGGTAGAGAAAGCAAATGCGAGAAAAAACATGTCTTCCTTTTTCCCAAAAACTCAACAAGCCAAGCCAAGTCAACAAGCATTTATTAAATTTTTACTATGAGCTAGGCATTGTGCTTAGTTCTTAACACTTAAAGCACCTCTTCTTAAAAGTCTATGCTGCCAAGATAGAATATTTTTGGTATTTTTCCTTACACGAAGTATAATTTCTAAGGACCCTTCCAGCTTTAAAAACTGAAGAGAACAATGTCTTCTTGCTTCCCATAACTCCTATCCTGTGTTTTTAAAATTACAGGGAAATATATGTTTTAGAATACTTCATTAAAACATTGCTGGTCCCTGGGGTTTCTTTGCCATTTCAAGTTGTGGTAGTAGACTGAAGAATAAGGGGGGAAAAAACTGAAAAAAACAAGAAAGGAAAAAAAAAATCTCTTGCAGACACAGTCTGGCTTCAGTGGAATTGCCAGCTATTCACCTACACACAAATGAAACCACCGTATGAAGCAGGATAGCACAGCTCGCAGTAAGAGCACAATACATGGGAAAAGAAACATCAGAGTTGTAGAAATTTGTATTTTTTTGTTTTTAATAATGGGGAGCAATTTTTCATATGTTGCTATTCATTTGCAATCCATCTTTTAAGAAGTGTGTTCATATCTTGGTAGATATGTCTCAGAGAGTTAACTGAATGGTTAAGAGGTTAAGTGACTTACCCAGAGTCACACAGGTGGTAAATTACAGAGTCAGGATTTGAACCCAGGATATCTGGCTCCAAATCTCACACTTTGCACTGTGCCATGCCAGAGTTCTCCTATGCTCTGCTGTCAGCCCTTTCCAAGGAGGAATTACAGATTGATGATAGTGAAATAGAATGAATTCTCTCTGGACAACTGGAAAATTTATTTCAGTAAAATTTATAATAATAATAATAATAATAATAATAATAGCGAGTGTGTGTGTGTGTGTGTGTGTGTGTGTGTGTAAGTGTGTGTGTATAATATACATAGCCTCCAAGAAAAATATGAATTTATGTCAGACTGGAACAGCTCAAAAAGGCTTTTGAAAATCAAATAAGAGAGGTAGAGGAAAAATTGGGAAGAAAAATGAGAGTGATGTAAGAAAATCATGAAAAACAAGTCAACAGGTTGATAAAGGAGATATACACACAAAAACATGAAGGAAATAACACTTTTAAAAATAGACTAGACCAAATGGTAAAAGAGGTCCGAAAAACCAATAAGAAGGAAAAGCAGATCAAATGGAAAAAGATGCACAAAAATTCACTGAAGAAGATAACTCCTTAAAAAGTAGAATTGGCCAAATGGAGAAGGAGGTATGAAAGCACACTAAAGAAAATAATTCCTTAAAAATTAGAATCAAGCAAAGAGAAGCTAATGATTTTATGAGAAATCAAGAAACAATAAAACAAAACCAAAAGAATGAAAAAATAGAATATAACATTTACTCACTGGAAAAATAACTGACCTGGAAAATAGATCTATGAGAGATAATTTAAAAATTATTGAACTACTGGAAAGCTATGATCAAGAAAAGAACCTAGATATCATTTTTCAAGAAGTTATCAAGGAAAACTGCTCTGATGTTCTAGAACAAGAGGGTAAAATAGAAATGGAAAGAATCCACCAATTACCACCTGAAAAACATCCTAAAATGAAAACTGCCAGGAATGTGATAGCCAAATTCAAGAGTTGCAAGGTCGGGGCAGAGCTAAGATGGTGGCGTAGGAGCAGCAAGAAATTGCAGCTCCAACACAGTGACATCAAATACCCAAAAGATATGACTCTAAACAAATTCTAGGGCTCTAAAATGCACACAGATATATTTCCTGCTGAAGGCAGCTCAGCTCAAAGTGACCATTTCAACTCTGAGAGCAGAAACCAGCCCTGCCTGAAACAGCGATTTTTGCCCCCAGGGGTGGCTGGACGAGCCAAACCCCTCTGAGGCTGGAGCTTCAGGAGAGGGGATATGTGGCAGATGTGGCACTAGCCAGAATTATCAAGCCATAAGATAAAAGGACTCAGGTTAATGGAACTTGGTTAAAAACCAGGGAGGAAAAGCGAGTCTGGCCAAGCCACCTCCAGGGCAAAGAAGCAGAAAGTGGAGGTTCTGCACCCGCCTCCACATTGCTGCTTCAGAGCTCCTGGCCTGCAGACAGCAGGGGGGCCAAGCGATCATTCAGAGGCCAAGTGCTCTCCTGTTGAGCATCCTGGATCCAGATCGTGGTCTTGGGTGGTGGTCCTGAGGTTTATTTTTCAGTGAATTGGAGCTCAGGAGGGACCCAGCAGCCTCCTAAAAGCCCTGGCAGCTGGGAAAACCCCAGTGATTTGGGACAAAGCTGTTCCCTCTGGAAGCAGAGTTCCACAGAACTAAAAAAAAACAAAACAAAAACCATTGAATGGCAACCATGAGTAAGCATAGGAAGCAAAGTAAGAACAGCAATCAAACCCTAGATTCCTTCTTCAGGGAAAAGAAGGAACAAAGCAGGGAAAGGGAGGAAGACAACGCAGTCAGAACTCCCAACCCAAAAGCTTCCAAGAAACATGAAGATTGCCTAAAAGCTAGAGATCAACTGAAGAAAGATTTTGAAAACCAAATGAGAGAAGTGGAAGAA
>JAQQSU010010099.1:0-12515 GCA_028627135.1 Pseudochirops cupreus | reverse complement strand
TCTCCCTGTCTCCTCTCATTCTATTCCTCTCCCACCTCAGAAATTCACCTTTTAAAGTATCGTCCCTTCCTATTCAATTGATCCTGTGCCCTCTATGTACACATATATTCACATACTCAGATATGTATTCATATGCATATATATATATATATATATATACCCTCCTATATAGACATATGTGTATGTATACGTATATATACATTTGTATTCCCTTCACCTATCCTCATATTGAGAAAAATTTCATAAGTTACAATTATTGTTTTTCCATGTTGGCATATAAATAGTTCAACTTTGATAAGTTCCTTATGATTTCTTTTCCGTGTTTATGCTTCTTGTATTTGAGTGTCAAATTGTCTTTTCAGTACTGGTTTTTTCAGCAAGAATGCTTGAAAGTCCTCCCCCTCATTGAATGACCATATTTTCGCTTGAACATTATACTCAATTTTGCTGGGTAGGTGATTCTTGGTTTTAATCCTAGCTCCTCAGACCTCTAGAATATCATATTCCAAGCCCTTCGATCCTTTAATGTAGAAGCTGCTAGATCCTGGGTTATCCTGATTGTGTTTCCACAGTATACAAATTGTTTATTCTTGGCTGCTTGTAATATTTTCTCCTTGATTTGGGAACTCTGGAACCTGAGTATAATATTCCTAGGGGTTTTCTTTTTGGGATCTTTTTCAAGAGGTGATTGGTGAATTTTTTCAATTTCTATTTTACCCTCTGGTTCTAAAATATCAGGGCAATTTTCCTTGAGAATTTCTTGAAGGATGATTTGTAGGTTTTTTTTTTTTGATCATGGCTTTCAGATAGTCCAATAATTTTTAAGTTATTTCTCCTGGATCTGTTTTCCAGGTCAGTGCTTTTTCCAATGAGATATTTCACATTGCCTTCTATTTTTCTATTTGTTTGGATCTGTTTAATAATATCTTGATTTCTCATAAAGTCATTAGCTTTCATTTTCTTCAATCTAATTCTGAAGGAATTATGTTCTTCAGTGAGCTTTTGAAATTCCTTTTCCATCTGTCAAATTCAGCTTTTTAAAGCATTCTTCTCCTTATTGGCTTTTTGAGCCTTTTTTGCCATTTGAGTTAGTCTATTTTTTAAGTTGTTATTTTCTTCAGTCAGGTTGTTGACTCTCTTTTCATGATTTTCTTGCATCATTCTCATTTCCCTTCCCAATTTTTCCTCCACTTCTCTTGATTTTCAAAATCCTTCTTGAGCTCCTCCATGGCCTGTAAGCAGTTCATATTTTTCTTGGAAGCTTTTGGTGCAGAAGTTCTGGCTGCGTTGGCTTCTTCCCATTCCATGCTTTGATCCTTTTTGTCCCCCCAAAAGATATCTAAAGTTGAATTGCTGTGCTTCCTTTGCTTCCTTTGCTTGTTCATGTTGCTACTCAATTACTTGACTTTTGAACTCTTTGCCACAGTTGAACTCTACTTCCAGAGGGGAGAGCTTTGTCTCAGATTGCTGGGGTTTTTGCAGCTGCTGGAGCTATTGGGAGGGTGCTGTCTCTGCAGTGCCCACAAACTCTGGCTCACTGGTCACCTCAGGACCACCACCCAAGATCATGATCCAGATCCAGGCAGGTTAAAGCAAGAGCCATTACCCTCTGAATGTTCGCTTGCCCCCCATTATGATCTGCAGGCCAGGAGCTCTGAAGCAGTCATGTGGATGTGGCTGCAGGGCTGTTGCATCTCCCCTACTTCTAGCTCTGGGGGCAGGGGCTGGACCTGTTCCTCTGTCCCCCCCAGTTCCAACAGAGTTCTACACTGACCTCTCACTTTTTCTTAGGCATTCATAAATGATGATAATTGATAATTCTGGAAACCACCACTGCTGCTGGTGATCCACTCTCCCAAACTCCCCTGCAGCTGCTGGGCTCGGCTCCCAGCATGCTGTGGTGAACCCTTCCTGTCTCCCTGCCATGTTGCTTTCAGCAGAAGATTTGTCTCTTGCTGTCACTTTGTGCGTTCTGTAGCTCTAAAATTTGTTTAGAGTCACATTTTATAAGTATTTGAGGTGGTTATGGGCGAAGCCATGGAGTTTTCTTGCTTCTACGCTGCCATCTTGGCTCCACCCCTATTGGTCCCACTGTACTTTTTTTGTATATAAGTATCAGTCTTACCCCCAGTAAGTTGCAGATTCATTAGGAATCTAGTCTGCTCTGTTGGTGTTACAATTAATCTTGCCACCTTGACTGAAAGAATGTTTGAGTGCTTGAATTCTTTCCAGGTGGACCCTCCTAATACCCTGACATTTTGGGGTTCCCAGCACTCCAAACTGTGTCATTTCTGTTTAACAAACATTGTCCCTAAGCCTCTGCTTTTCCAGAGGAATGGCCTTAGAATTTGGGAAGGTGGACCAGTATCTCTGAAGGCCTTTTAGTCATATAGTTACTTTTTGCTTCTATCTTCTGGAATAAGTCAATTTAGTTGAAGCAACAGAGTACTCTGAAGGAGTGACTGGAGGTAGAAAGCCTGTGCCAAGTGAATCAAAGCACTGGAACCACTTTGACCACTACCTTCACTTAGATCCCTTTGGAAACAGGTTAGGACACTGAGCCCTGAAGTCCAGGGAATAGCAATTCTCTGCTCCTCCCCACCTCCACACCTCAGAACATTGACCCTGGCTAAGAGTCACTAGGCAGCTAGTCAACCCAAGACACCAGAATGCTCTGGGTTAAGAGTGAGTTTGTCTTTTTTTGACTGCCCTTTTGTCTGGTGCTGGTTCAAGACTCAGGATTAGAACATCATTGTTTTAGCTTCTTGTCACATCCTTAATCAAGTAGATGTTTCCTTAAAATCTGTATGAAAAACTGGGACTTTTTGGGAGATTTTTGGACACTGTGGCAATGAAGTCCAACTTGCTCCTAAGATTCTCTTCAATTTGCATGCTAAAGAAATTAGGGCAAAACTAAAGGTCAGGGGAAGCACTTGAGTCACATTTCTTTCTATGTCATACATATCTATTGGCAACAAAAAATACTGTTCCTCTTTTGTTTCCCTTTGTCCAGCACTGATACGTTGTTTCTCTACATTGAATTGGGCTGAAAGGAACCTGGCCTTGTGTCTTTCAAAGTAGCTCTTTCTCTCTCTACAACATCATCTCTCTTCTCAAGAGGGACTAGATAAGGGTGAGATAAGAAGAGAAAAGCACAGCCTCTTAAATGAATTCTCAAAATACAACTGTCTTTTTGGCTGCTAGTTTCGAGAGCTTAATAAGCAGGGGATAAGTGAGTGTATAATGGTTTTAACAAGTACAAAGAACATATTTTTTTTTCTCTGTCCTTTGGATGGAAACACCTGAATGCTCAGCTTACAGAAAGAAAAAAAGTGAGATACTAGAGAGGAGAGAAAGTAAATCTTATTAGACTTTCTCATTACCTCCCTAGGACCATCACATCTACCATTCATAATTGCTTAATTAAAGTGATGCACAAGGCACAGTGTTATTAATGACTACAGAGCAAGGTTGGCTCCAGGACATTTGGAATTGTTTTGACATTTTCATTTTGTATTTGAGCTTTTATCCTGATATGGTCATCACTGGTTTCCTTCCATCTTATTTCATACTGATTTATTCACCCTGTGCACAGTGTTCTAGTGTGGTCAATAAATAAATCAACTGTGACTGATTGTGTGTTCTGCTGAGCAGGGGAAGTAGTTAGCTCTTGCCTCAGTCAACCTAGAACTGAAAACATTGGGGCCACCAAATTGCATAGGAGGAAGAGCTGCCTCTGTTTCCTGAATCCAAAGCTTTTGAGCTGAGTTGGTCTAGGCAAAGTTGTAAAGTTGAGAGAATTAAAGAATGAATAAATGATAAAGTTCTTGTTTTCAGCTTAGGGAACAGTGGTCAAGAGAACTAGGTTTGGAGTCAGGCAGTTCCAAGTTCAAATGTGGATTCAGACACTTATTAACTGTGTGACCCTGGGAAAATCATTCAACTTCCATCCTTCCTTCCTTCCTTCCTTCCTTCCTTCCTTCCTTCCTTCCTTGCCTCCTTCCTTCCTTCCTTTCTTCCCTCCTTCCTTCCTTCCTTCCTTTCTTCCTTCCTTTCTTTCTTCCCCTCTCCCTCCTTCTATTTGTCTCAGTTTCTTCAACTGTAAAATATAGATAACCTACCCCTTATAGTTGTGAGGAGGATCAAAGAAGATAATATCTATTAAAAGTGCTTATTTTGGCACATAATAGGTACCACAGAGATGTTTATTGCTTTGCTACTAAGCACCTACTAAAAATACAAAAGTGAGATAATCCCTGACCTCAGGGAGCTATTCTAAAAAAGGAAGACAATGTAGAGAAGGTAGCTAGGTAAGAGAGTTTTTACCTGTTTCTGGAAGTTATAGGGATGGTGAAATAATATACAGGGCAGTTGATTGTTATTCTTATTCCAAATACAATTAATTGAATGTGCCCAAAGCAAGAGATAGAAAGTTTTAAGGAGATAATGGGCAATATAAACATGTAGAAGTAGGTCTGATGGCAAAATGGCCAGAGTGGACAGCTTAATGGATGGTGAAGTATTATGTCAGAAATTTTTCTTTGAAAGAAGAGTTAAGAGGTGTTGGGTGCAGTGTGCGTCAGATGCCATAGCAAAAACGAAATTGCTTAAATTTAGTGTACAAGAAGCAATTCATTACTGATGTGAGATTAATCAATCCAGAAATATTTTTGAGCACTTCCTAAGTGCTAAGCAGTTTTCTATGACCATAGATTATGGAAGAAGCTTTCCTTTGCATTGCTAGAGGGATTTTCCTCACTGAAACTTCCCTATACCTTTGAAATCACATGTCTCCCCTACCTCATCCCACTGAAGAGGTATAGGGTTAGGGTTAGGGGTGCTTGAGACCCCAAAATACCAACATGCCAGGTCCTGCTGAATAAATTCGACTCGTCTTCTCTCAGCCAAAGAAAAGCAAAGTTTATTAAAAGTTCACCATATTGGGTAGACTCTTAAGGAGCCTTGGTATCTGTGATGCTTGCATTGGTCAAGCAGGCCAGAGCAAGTCTGTGCTAGGTCATTCTGTGGCACTCACACCACACAGAGGGATGATGGGGTCTTATATACAGAAAGGTTGTGGGAGGAATCTAGGGGTGGTCTAGAGGAGGAGTTTGGGGAGGGTTTCCAGGAGGAGTCGGATGAGATCAGACTCCAGTAATGAGTGATTAAGGGTGAGAAGTTGCTGGAGGCTACCTGGAGGCCAGTTCAAGGGTGGAACAGGAGGATCAAGGTTGGGAAATTGCTGGATAAAGGAGGGCTAAAGATTTGAGCAGAGCCACAAAGGCTTATGCCCTCAGGCAAGTGGCTTATGTGGGAAGATTCAAGGAGAGCTCAAGGGGGTTCCCAGAGCCTGCACCTCTTCGCCAATATGCCAGGTTACAAGGCATTTGCTGGGGATTTCTGAATGAGTTAGAAACTCCATTTGGATGGCCTTGTACATTGACAAGGATCATTTTAGAGAAAGTTTCAATGTCCAAGGTTGCTGTAATGTTTCCAGAGGAAATTTCCAAGATTACACCCTATCTGTAAATGTGGGTCCAGGGCAAAGGGTGTAGGGCATTGATGGAAGCTGGAGAAGGTGAATGCCCCAGTTCCCACTAATCATTGCTGGAATGTTATAGCAATTGGTCCCTGACTGGGCATAAACCTGAGGGACTCCTCAGTGAGTATGGGGTAGGGTGAGTGTCCCCATCTCCTGCCAATGGGTCAGTGTCAATACATGAGCACAGAAACCCTTAGAGTAAAGATAGGGGGAAGAGTAGGAACAGCTTACAGCAAAATGATGTTTAAGTACAAAACACACATGGTTAAGGCAGCTTACAGCTGGAGAACTACAAGACCTTGAAGGTCTTTAGGAAGCTTAATGATAGACAAATTGTTCAACTGCTCAGAGGGCTTGGCTATTTGCAGGGTGAGACCTCTTGGCTCCATTACTAGGTCATTCTGCTCTTGGTCCAGGTTGTTCCACTGATATTGGGTTAGATAACTCCTTTCCTGGACTGGGCTGCATCTCAGCTGAGTTAAGTTGCTCTGCTGCCACTTGTCTGGACTGGTGCTTTGTGACCATGACCACTCTGGTGGCCATAGCTACCCCTTTCATTTAGCTTTGGCCACCTCTGGCACCTATGATAAAACCTCTGGACCTCCCAAACTCATTAGATTCCTCTGGGCATTTTCATCTCAGAATATCTGTTTGCCCAAGATCAACAAAGAATACACACAAAGAAGTGGTTACATGCTCACAGATGCTATGTATGGGTGGAAGACAGAGATGATGCCCCTTCCCATCCTGACTCTCAGGAGCAGCTGAAAGCAGTCCTGCATCCCTTTCAGCTGCAAAAAAAAGAGAAAAATGGAGGTGGATTGTTCCTTTTGAATAGACACTCAATTCTGGACAAGCAGCCCAAGCCATCAGTTTTTCTGGCTCCACAGCCAAGTAGAAGATTTTTTGTAATCATAATGTACCAACCTCTGAGTCATCATCACTGGAAACAGGCTCCTCTCAAGTAACCACATGATTGCTTGGACTGGTTTTCTCATTTTTTGGTAATAGATATGTGATGCCCTCTTCTAGAATTATACTTCAAAGAGTTCAAAGAACAGTTCAAAGAACTCATATGTACAAAATATTTATAGTAATTCTTTTTGTAGTGACAAGGAATTCAAAACCAAGTAAGTACCCATCAATTGGGGGTAAATAAGGGCAGAAAAAATGATGGTATATGAATGTAATGGAATACTACTGTGCCATAAAAAATGACGAAGGGGGTAGTTTCCAAGATATATGGGAAAATTTGTATGAATTTATGCAGAGTAGAATGAATAGAACCAGGAGGTCAATTATAAAATAACAGCAATATTGTGAAGATAACGCTGAAAAACTTAAGAATTCAGATCAATGCTATGACCAGCCATGATTTTAGAGGACCCATGATGTAAAATGCTACCCACCCCTTGATGGAGAGCTGATGGACTAAATATGCAGAATGAAACACATTTTTGAATATGGCCAATGTGAGAATTTGTTTTGCTTGATTTCACACATTTGTTAAAAGGGTTTTGTTTTTCTTTTCTTTTTCTTTTTTCAATAGTTATGAAGGGGAAGAAAGAGAGAAAATAAATTTTTGTTAATAAAAAAATTAAATAAAAAGAAAGGCTACAACATGTTTGCATCTGGTGGGAAACAGAGTGCTTTGATCTTTATGCTCTAAAGTGCTATTCATTCATTACTGTGAAGCATTTAAACCAATAATTATGGGTCTTATCCAGCCCCACTACCTTTCTACTTTGCATAGATTCAAGAGTTTCAGCTGCTTCCCCTAAGTATTCTCTCATATTAATGGTATGCAAATTTTTGGTTTCTGGATTGGTATGTTGGACTTCTTGTGATTGTATAGATGACCAGAAAATTTCTCCATTGTCTTTCTTTGGGACTCACTTCTTATTTCTTTATTTCTAAAGTCTTTTGTAGTATTTTTTTAAAAAATTGATAGTGAAGTACTTATTCTATTCTTTTTTGCTCCTTTGACTTAACATATGATCATAGCTTTAGAGCTAGGAAAGGCCCTTAGAGGCCACCAAGTCCCATCCCTTCATTTTACATGTGAGAAAACTGAGGCTGAGAGAAGTTGTGACTTGTGGAGACTTATACAATTCATTTCCAAGGCAGGATTTGAACTCTGGTCTTCCTGTCTTCCTATTCGCTAAACCCCTTAGCTGCTTCTTTGCGTCATGTTATCCTTTCTACACTTGTTTGTAATTGCCAATTAAGCTCCTCTAGAATTGCTAACTATCTCCTCCCCTCCCCTTCATTTCCACATATTTTTTTTCATTTCCTGTAATGTGGCAGTATTCAATTAATTTTAGTTGTGTCTGATTCTTTGTGATCTCATTTGGGTCTTTCTTGGTAAGGATACTGGAGTAGAAATCTTTCTGATTCTAGGCCCTGCCCTCTATCCACTGCCACTCTAGCTGCCCAGTTAGGCATTTTAAGCTTTCTGCTGTGTGTACCAACTGGATATTGATGCAATCTTCCAATTTTATTTTATAGATCCTCTTTAGCTTTCTTAAGTCACTTCTGCCATGGTGGTTAATGCTTGTCTTTCAGGGTATTCCTTGGAAGTGTTACTTTTACCCTTCTGGTTCTTACCATGGAAACATTTGACACAAATACTACTATGTGAAGATTCTGAACTTTTTGTACTTTTTGGCAAATGCTATTGGAGACTACATTTTTCTGTAACAGTTATAGAATTTAACAGATTTTATGGAATTATTCTGTTTTGTTATAATTGGTTTATTGCTTGGATTCACACCATTAAACTTTAAAAAAAGTCTTTTTTGGAATTCCAGTTTAAGAATGCCCACTTGCTTTGCCAAATCACTGAGGGATTAGTGACATGTTATTATTAGGGATGATTTCTCCAAGTTGCACTAAAAAAGTCTTTCAATAACTTTCAATAACAATGACTCTTGATAGCATAACAGATGAATGTAGATCAGATAGTCAGGAGACCTGAATTCAAATCTTGCCTCAGATACTTGCTAACTGTTTAACCCTGGACAGATTACTCATTTTTTTTCAGTGTCACTTGCCTCATTTATAAAAAAAGGGATAATAATAGTATTTACCTCACCAGGTTGTTGTGCTGAACAAATTAAATAATATGTAAAGCTTTTTGCACTCTGAAGACACTAGAAAAATGTTATAATAATTATCATTATTATTATTGTAGCTTTACTCCTTGATTTATCTCTTTTTTCTTTTAATTGCAGGGGGGCAGTTGGTCTTTGACCCTGAATCTCCATTAACATAGTCACAAAGGTATCAGTAGATAATAGAGACATAAATTGCTCATAGTCCAACTATCTTCATATAATCTGGATATAGGGATAAATAATTTTCTTTTTATTGCCTTGCACTGATTGGCAATGTATAACTGTGTGGTTTGGAACTGAGGGTACTAGTGACAAAAAAGTAGTATGAAGTTCTTGCCTGACATTAACTGGGTAGATGTTTAAAATTTTGTTATGCTATAAATTGGCATAGAATGAAAGTTCTCAGTCCATTTCATGAATACTCATAGTTTGCCCATGGAAAGGGGGTGGGTTGCTAATTCAATCCCCCACATAGAAGAGACTGGGCAGCCTCTCTCCAGACAGGCTTGATGATATATAATTAGACTGCCTTAGATCTGGATAATGCACAAATATTCTATAACTAGTTCTAACTGCAGCTAATTAAACAGTGAAGAGAAGAATCTTTGATTGGCTATGGGGCCAGAAATGGAGCTCATTCAAGAAGACACTAGTGAGAGTCAGTTGCCTTGCCATGGACTCTTTCTGACTTTGCTGCAATTGGAGGAGGACAAGTTGCTAAGGGCCTCCAGGGAAGGGAGAAACCTTGGGCTCTCTTTCTTACCCACAGCTGGCATAAAGCCAAGAATGTATGCTTCTGCCGTTGCTTCTGCCTTTGTTGGGTTCATTCTTTGCATACTTCTTAGAGATGGCTATGACCTTGTGAGCTTCAAAAGTTCAGGAGAACAAGCCACTGGTAGGTCTGGGAATGGAGCCCAGACCAGGTTTTGAAGTTAGCCAATCTAGCGTTGAGACTTCAAGGAAGAGTGACCTTTGGGATCTAATCCATTCATAGGTGAGATACTCTTCCAGTAGCTATGTTACATTTAGTAATGAACTTGGTGCGGCGAATGCTACATAGAAGCTGAGTTTCTGAGCATATTCTCCCAGACTGAGATGGTATAGGGAAGAGTGTGTCCCCAGAGATTGTGGAGAAATATTTTTAACTTCTTATTCCTGCTGTATTTAAAAATCAACATTCCTTTTTAAAAGATAATTTATGTCAATTGATTAAATACAATTTGGAAGTTAATTACAAGTTTTTAAGAGATGCACTACAATGGGGACTAGAGAGCCAATGATATTGGAAGAGACTCCTCCAACCCTGCAGGGGTACCCTCTAGAGTCCTGAAGGCAAGATATCTCACTCAGGGAGAATAAGATGAGAGCCTTTGCTGCACCCATTTCAGTGGTCAGCACTGTCTAAATGGAATCATTTCCAGTAGATGGATGGTGTACTGGTGGTTTTGATTTTGTTCTGATGTATCTTGCTTCTTTGTGGTGCTAGGACACAAAGAAGTATTGTTTGCTTCACTGTTCTCCTACGAGAAACTGGTTATCCAAGCCATCTTTCAACCCTATGCTACCTCCATCTATTTCTTGGGTTTGTAAGAGTAATTTCATCTCACTACCTGGATTCCTGACCCACCTAGGGGCATTATAAAATCCTGTAGGCTCCCATTTCAGGAATCTTACTAGGCTTACCTTATGTCATGGCATAAATGATGGGTTGGAATTGAGGGGATAATAGTACTACTAGTTGTAATTATTATCAACTGGGCTCTTAAAGAGATTATAATTCATCTAAGAGGAGAAATGTATATGCAAAAATAAACTTAGCAATAGTGTATTAGGCACGTGGGAGGAGACTAGTCAAAGCGTATGAAAAATTTTAAAAGATAAAGAGTGCCCTTTTTTTTATAGGGGAGGCTGGGGAGGGCTTTGTTGAAGAACTTATATCTAAACTGGGTCTTGAAGAAAGGACAGGACTTCAAAAGTTAGAGATTGTGGTGCTGGGAGTTTGCACTCCAGGTTTATGGATTAATGATAATCTTATACTTGTATAATACTTGCATGTTATTCTGTTTTATCAGCAGCGTTGTTTTTAATACTAATATTTTCTGAGCTTAAAGACAAACGCCTTTTCCTTCTTTCAACTAGACTTTTCCATACTGGTGTTATTGTTTGCATTTTCTGGCCTTGAATCCTCTGTTTGGCTTCTACCAGTTTTATGATACAATAAAGCTATGATTGTATTGATGGTAGCGTATTGAGGGTATTGTATTGATTGTATCATGGTATTGGAGACAGAATTACTATTTGACCTAAAGCCAGATAATATAGGAGAGATGCATCTTATATATAGTTGTGCTCTATGGGGTCTGATTTGGCATGTGCTATTATTCAGTCTTTGTAAGAAGTGGGCATCTTCTGATGCTGGTTCCATTTTAATTTGTTCTTTCAGTCCATACCCACTCTATACTGTATTGCTGTTTCTATCCTACCATCTGCAGGAGGGGCTAGTGTTTTGGTTAGTCTCTTGCTGTTACATGTCTTCTTTTCTTTATTCTCATGGGTGAACCCTACATATCATGAAAATCAATGTGAAGAAGAGGAGAGTTGCATAGAAACAAAAGTGGTTTCCATATATCAGTGTGTTGACAGGTCTATGTAAGGAACCAGGGATTCAGTTTTCTTTTGAATATTTCAACAAATGAAAGCTTCACCCCAGAGGCCTTGATGTCAGTTCCCAGTGAACAAGTGGGCAAAGCTCATGAAAGGTTTTTTTTTCTTTTGAATTGAATGAGCTGGGCCAAATGACAATGAAGTTTCCTCCGGGAAGTTTCCTCTGTGGGAGACTTCTAAAGCCCCATCTCTCTCCAAAGGGAAGGGCCATATGCCAATGGAAGAATTAACTTAATGCTGAAGTTTGAGGACATTAAATATGAGTATTTATAATCATAGGGGCAGATAGGCAGCACAGTGGAGACAGGAAGAATTCAAATCTGGCCTCAGACACTTAGTAGCTGTGTGAACCTGGGCAAGTCACTTAATCCTGTTTGCCTTAGTATCTTTATCTGTAAAATGAGCTAGAGAAGAAAATAGTGAACCACTTCAGTATCTATGCCAAGAAAACTGTGAATGGGATCATGAAGAGTCAGACACAAGGGAAAATGACTGGAAAACAACAAATACGATTATGATCAATTAATACCTTAGTATGTTCTAACTCTTTGAAAGCTAGTTCACAATAAACTGAAACATCTGTCTCTTCCTCCACTTACTCACTAATAGTAATAAAACAAGAACATAGTGGACACCAAACCCTGAATCCACAATTGTTGCTAGAACAACATGTTGTAAAAAAAAGAGTATCAGAGGCAATGTGGGAAAACTGTGACACTAATGTACTGTTGGTGGAATTGTGAACTGATCCAATTATTCTGGAGAGCAATTTGGAACTATGCCCAAAGGCATCCCCTTTGATCCAGAAATACCATTACTAGGTCTGCATCCCAAAGAATAAAAACAAGGGGAAAAGACTTATTTGCACAAAAATATTTTACAGCAGCTCTTTCTGTAGTGGCAAAGAATTGGAAATTGAGGAGATGTCCATCAATTGGGAGAAAGAACTGATGGAATTACAATATAGATTGAAACATACTATTTTTCACTTTTTTTTTTTACCCCCTTTGGGTTTGTATCTTTCACAACACAACTAATATGGTAATATGTTTTGCATGATTGAACATGTATAACCTATATAAAATTGCTTACTGTTTCAGGGAAAGGGGAGGTGATGGAGGGAGAAAGAAATTTTGGAACTCAAAAATTTTTAAAAATGAATGTAAGGGGGGGGGCGGAGCCAAGATGGCGGC
>JAQQSU010010098.1:0-12515 GCA_028627135.1 Pseudochirops cupreus | reverse complement strand
ACTTGAGATACACAGGCACTGTGGTTGGGAGATCCATCCTGCCCTACCGAAAAGTCAGAGGGGTGAGGGGGGAAGACATAGGAGAGAATAGATTGGGGGAGGGGGACTACACTGGGATGGCTGTTTTGGGGCTGTGGATAGGGGAAAGATGGGGAGAAAATATGTAACTGAAAATCTCATGGAAATGAATGATGCAAACTAAAATATCTCATGGAAATGAATGATGTAAAATAAAATAAATAAATAAATAAATAAAGATTCCTTTTATATAAGCATTGGATTACACAGGCTCTGAGATGCCTTCCAGCTCTCAAACTGTGATCCTGTAATTGTAATTCCTGATTCTAAGGCAATCAAGGGACATATTCAATAGAACTGCACATCTCAATTGATAATCAATTTGCTCTGAAGCCCACCCCACTTTATTAAATATGAAATAAAGCAGAGAAATCTCTTTCCTCATAACCTTTTGCTCATCTTTCTATTAGACTCCCTCATCTAATAGGCTTACATATGAATATTACTGATTATAGTCAAATTTCTTAAATGGATTTGTGATTTGATCTGTTCCAGAGTTCCTTTCCCAGGGCACTCATAATCCATCTAACACTTAAGAAAAGGATGTGTAGGGGATCCAGGGCTTGGCTCTGTGCTATTTACTATACTTATCAATGAACTAGTTACTTAGCCATGGCAAGGAAGGAATATTAAGGACAGGGAAAAAGATATTTACTCAAGGATACATTGATTCAATTAAACACAGCTTCCCTGCATCTATATTACCCATGGTGATTCACTGGCAAAGCGTTTGGGCAAGCTGAAGCTTAATGTATCTTTCTGTACCCAATTTGATCTGGAAACTACATCAAAACTCTTAGCTAAACTAAATCTCTAGGAGAGATTTTTGTTTGGTTTTTAAGAAGCGACCCACCCCTATAGCAATGGGCTCTGACAGATATAGTTCTACTACACCATGCTACTACTTAGTTACAAATCTTCAACCACCTAAAGAGCTTTATGTCTCTTAACTGGATAGTCCAAATTTGTGAGAAGTTTGACATGGTTCACTCAAATCTCTGTATTCAGACTTGAGCAAATTTGGGAGGAGTTTGCCTGGAGTGAAGGTCAAGGTTCCCCTGAATGATCATACTAGAAGTAGTACCCCAGAAGGACTGCAGGTCATATGCTACGTTGTGGTGACCTGGAAAGGAGGTGGGGTGACAAGTACAAAGAAGGTTGCTGGATATTGGCTGCCAGGCTGCTACTATATGAAGGAAAACTAACAGACACATCAACTCCCTGATCCACAGGAAACTTGAGGGGGTAAGCTATTGAGCAAAGAAACATTCTTGTTCAGACAGAAGTCTTTGGAAGATCCCCTGTGGCAATCATAGTTGTAGCCGATAATCAGAGGAAGTGACATGTCTCCATCCTAGGGGAGATAAAATCAAACGACCGTTTCACTTCTGGAGCCAAAAGCTTCCCGAAGCTCCCACTTACTATACCACTTTTAAAAAGCTGTTGTTCAGTCATTTCAGTCCCGTCCAACTCTTCGTGACCTCATTTGGGATTTTCTTGGAAAAGATACTGGAATGGTTTTCCATTTCCTTCTCCAGCTCATTTTATAGATGAGGAAACTAAGGCAAACAGGGTTAAGTGATTTGCCCCCAGATTCATACAGTTAGTAAGAGTCTGAGGCCAGATTTGAATTCAGGTCTTCCTGACTCCAGGCCTGACCCCTCTATTCACTGTATCACCCAGCCTCCCAAAATGCAATTACTGTCCTACTATTGGACCCTAGTTGTT
The DNA here is from genome assembly GCA_028627135.1 of Pseudochirops cupreus. Lineage (NCBI taxonomy): Eukaryota > Metazoa > Chordata > Mammalia > Diprotodontia > Pseudocheiridae > Pseudochirops > Pseudochirops cupreus. The sequence goes on along the minus strand of JAQQSU010010098.1, from coordinate 10,709 downwards.
ACTAAGCAGATGATGCTTATCACTATTACCCAGAGGTGCTTCTTTGGATTTAATGATAAAAGATGAACCCTCTTTTAGAGGTAAGTAGAGAGAGCACAAAAGGCCTAATAATGTTAAACAGAATATGGAAATTTTACATTCAAGATTGAGCCTGATTTTTCTTCTAATTTTATTTATAACAAGACTGTTAAGACTGATATGATTCAGCTCTTCTAGTATCATGTCAACTCATTGGTCTTTGGATAAGGAGTATAAATAGCCAAATTAAAGTTTATTGATGAATTAAAAATTGATTTTTTAGCACTCTCTGCTACTTTTCACAGTACTCTGCCACCGTCGCAGGAGAAGTTGAAAGGTATGAAGACCATTAAAAATTTTTTTCTTTGTTTTACTGGTCGCCAATGGTGAAAACAAAATTTAATTACCATCCTAATTGTGATATACTTTTCTATAACCCTATGCCATTTACCATACTTATCAATGAACTGGTTACTTAGTCATAGCAAGGAAGGAATATTATGGAACAGGAAAAAGATATTTACCCCACGATACATTGATCAATTAAGTTAGTTACTGGAGAACAGAGCCATTCTGTTTCTGGGGTCAAACACGGAGTCTTTCAAGCATAGTAGAAGCTGTCAAAGCTTACACATCATTGTCATAGCCTTCAAAAATCCATAATTACTCCTCTAGTAACAGTGAACACTCTAACTCTATCTTAAAGATATGAGTAAGAGAGTTAATAGTCCCTGTGAGAGGAGCTACCAAAACTGGTGTTATGTTAGCACTAAGTAAAATGTAACAAACAGCTTAGGGTTTTAGCTGGCCAACAAATTTTATCCTATTTTAATAGCTTAGAAATCAAATTTATTACTTTGGGTAAAGACTAAAACCTCCTGAACTCCTCTAGCAGTCTTTGAATCAGACTGACAGGGAAAGAAAGAAGTGAGGTATTAAAGTGAGTAGATAACAAAGGAACATTCAGTTCCTTCATGTAGAGAAGAGGAAAAGTGTTTCTCTGTCTCTCTTCCCCAGCTATGCTTCTTATCAGTGAAGATATTGCTCAGTTCATAGTTAGAGCCATTTTTCTGGTTTAAGAATCATTACTTTATTAACACTGATAAAACCTTTCTAGCAGTTCCTAAAGTTCTTTTCTGATATCTGACCAGCATGCTTGTGCTTTTGCAGGCATTCTCTTCACATAAGTCCTCCTGATTCTAAGGGCACAGTCAAGGGGTAACCTTGGAATCAAGATAATCTTCTCTTGTAATCCATGGAGGGCTTGGGTTTAAATTATGGGAGCACCAAGAGAACGAGAACCACAATATGTTAGCAAAAAAGAACTTTTATTGAATGAGGATAAGCTTACATTTCCAGCAGCATGGACACAGTATAGACCCTGCACGCAAGTATAGACAGCTTATAGGGGAAATCTCTTTTATAGAGGACCAGCAACCTGAACAGTCACATCTTCCCCAAAAAAACTTTTTAAAAAAATCAAAGAGTAGGATGCTACAGACATACTTTCCATGAGAAGACTAACCCCCAAACCTGCTTCTTCTTCTAACTTCCCTATCTCTATTGATGAGACCACCAGTTACCAAAGCTTAAATCCTCAGACTCATCCATAGAACACTGAGGGGGGTTAGGAATGAACAAAAATTACATAAGATGAGAAAGTAAAGGAACATTACAAACTGTATCAAAGGAGAAAATATTCACAAATCTTTCAAATTTTCAAAGAAAACGATATGCCTTTGCAAACTTATTTTCAGTCTTCTTATTTAAAATAACTTGCTTGTAGACTTACATGAACTGATACAAAGCAGAGTGAGCAGAACCAGGAGAATAGTGGCACACAGTAATAGTAAGGCTGTACAAAGATCAACTATGAGTGACTTAGCTATTCTTAGTAATACAAAGATCCAAGACAATCCTGAAGGATTTATGATGAGAAATATTGTCCACCTCCAGAGAAAGAACTGATGGAGTATAAGTACAGATAAGATCAGACTATTTTTCACTTTTTTTACATGGGGATTTTTTTGGGGGGAGAGGTCTGTGTTTTCTTTCACAACATGACTAATATGGAAATGTGTTTTGCATGACTGTACATGTATAACCTGTATCAAACTGCTTGCCTTCTCAATGATGGGGGAAGGGAGGGATGGAGAGAATCTGGAACTCAAAAAAAATTTTAAATGGATGTTAAAAATCATTTTTACATGTAATTGGAAAGAAACTATTTAAAAAAACTTACTTGCTTAAGTGTCTCAGCTGCTCAATCTCATTTGTACTAAAATCATTTCCACTAAAACATGAGGGTAAAAAGGAATATTCACTCTTTTGAGTCACTACATCACTGCTGAATGGTTTTAATAGCAACTTTAAACAAGATGGAATAGGAACTTTATTTCATAAATAGGCATTTTTCATATGCTTACTTATACCTTCCCTATTCTCTTTCTCTTCCTAATGATGGGGGGGATAGTAGTCTAAACTTCAAGGTAGGAATAAGACTATACTATCCATTTCCTCTTTGGTCCATTGATAATCCTCTCTCTCTACAGCAACCCTGCTTAGACCTCAAAATGGGGTCTAAAATTCCTGGAACCCCACTCTTCTCCATCCCTCTCAGTGGAAGGGGTGGTATCCTCTCTTCTGCATTGTCATAGCTTAATAAAATGCTGAAAGAATAATTCTAATGCCTCCATCTTTTTTTTTTTTTGCTTTTTGGAGGGGGGCAGGCAGGGCAGTTGGGGTTAAGTGACTTGCCCAAGGTCACACAGCTAGTTTTTTTTTTGTTAAGTGTCTGAGGCTAGAGTTGAACTCAGGTCCTACTGACTCCAGGGCCAGTGCTCTATTCACTATACCACCCAGCTGCCCTGCTTCATCTTTTTTTAAACTTACTTTATAATTTCTCAAAGACCAAGGATTGCACCTATCTATAGCAATGGAAAAAATTCAAATTTCATGTGTCTATTTTTATGTGCAACACTGTACTGTAATTGAAATTATTTTTCTTTGGAGACTTCAATCCCAGCATACCATATATTATATGGTCTGTTATATACCAAACTCTCTATCCTGAAGTTTTCCACCACTGACCTATGTAAACTACCTTTCTTATTAGTCTCTTTGACTCTAGCCTTCCTCCCATCAGATGTAGCCTATAGTGAAAAGAATCATCTTTTCCAAAAGTTGTTTTATCATAACTCTCCTCTTTATTTACTAATTTCTTTTAATTTTGTGGTCATATTTAGTCTGGCCAAAGACTGAAGAATTATATTTAATTCCCAGATGTCAAAGGGGTACAGTGTTTGTCTAGAGGTGAGAGCAAACATCTGAAAAGTGCACAGGTACTTTGCATTCCTAATGCACTCCATTAAGAGTATATATTTGGATGAAACTACACCAGCTTCTGATTTCAACAAACCTGAAGAATATGGCATAGGATATTCAAGTTAGGGCTACGGTTGTAAAATTGTGAGGTCAGTCAGTTCTTTAGGATATCAGCAATCATTTATTAAATATGATTACATTATGTATAGTGGTAAAGCCCTGAATGAATTCACATAAATTTTTACCTTCTCAACAATTCTGAACTCAAATATAATAATATAGAGCTGTTACCAGGCTGTTAAACACTGTTTCAAAAGCAAGTTTACTTGGAAAATTTGATCGGATCTTCTATAAGAGATATGTCAATTAAGTATAGATATTAAAGAGGTCATGTTACCTCAAGAGCAAACATCCTGTCCATCATGCTTCTTGATGAAGTGGCATCAGCTACAATGTGAACTTCAACACCTCGGCCAACCAATTCCAGAGCTGTTTGCTGAATGCACACGTGAGTCTAATAGAAAAGTGTGAGATTACAACATAACAACAAAACACAACATAAGTTGTTTTGATACCCTCCTATTCTTAAAAATAATAAAAAACTTAACATAAATAGGTTTAATAAACACAAACTAGCAACCTCTATTTAAATTGTCAAGATCACATTTTAAAAGATACATACAAATCAATACAATAACATTTAATATGAAAAATACCTACTTCTACTCCAAACAAGACAACACTACGGACTCCAGGAATTTCTGCTAATGCTGCTTCTACTTCTGGTATTACCATTGAAAATTTAGTCTTCGGAAGTACCAGTTTAACACCTGTTAAATCAATTTCTTGTACAGTACTGCCAAGACCTTTGGGGTACTGTTCTGTTACAATAACCGGAATTCCTAAAATCCGTGCCCCTTGTAACTGCAAAAAAACCAAAACAAAACAATTTTTTTCCAAAAAGATACATTATGCCTCATCTAAACAGAATAGAAATTTAATACATCACACAAATTATTTTTTTTAAACCTACCAATCTTTGTCCTACACTAATGATATCACCAAAATACTTGATGGCTGGTCTGAATCTTTCTTGCATATCACAACAAAAAAATACAGTGCTTGAAGGTGTAAGATTTCCCAGTGTGGTGAGCTGGAAAAAGAAAAGAGGAGAAAAAATTAGCAGTTCATTTGTGAATTTTAATTCTGGAATATATTTATTAACAAATTTTTAAAGTTTAAAACTTAAAGTAGGTATAATGAGGTGAATTAAAAATGAAATACAAAAACAGAAAACTGGCAATTTGAAATGAACTGTGACAGAGCAAGAAGTGCTTAGCAAAGTGAAAGAAAACCAGAAAAATGTTGTTTTGCTAATGAACACACAAAGTGAATTGTAAAAACTAGAAACTTTTTAATATTGAAATCTGTGCCCTAAGTGACCCCATTGTTTTCAGTCCAGCTTATCTTCTAGTATATACTTGCTAGTCAGCAGCTAGCATTAATAAGTCTGGAGAGGAGTCAGTCAGTCTGCAGCGATGAACTTTGATCCCATTCCCCACCAGAGAATCAGCACATAGCAATTTTCTTCCCATCCCCCTGACCTCTAGTCTCATTTCCCTATGATGTAGCAATGCAGAAGGAACTGAAGCCCAATGGTGCATCATATTTTAGAAATATGCATGTTGGCAGCTAGGTGGCACAGTAAATAGAATACCAGCCCTGGAATCAGGAGGACCTGAGTTCAAGTCCAACCTCAGACACTTGGCACACTTACTAGCCATGTGACCTTGGGCAAGTCACTTAACCCCAATTATCCTGCCTTCTCCCCTCCAAAAAAGGAAAAAAAATGCATCTTCCTCATAGTAAATTTGTCTCTGAGATAACACTAGAACACCCCCTTTTAAAAGACCTGTACTTATCAGAATTTATCTTTCCTGTATTAGAAAAATTGTCTTTAAAAAATAGCCGGCAGTTTGAGGCCCTCTTTGGCCCTTGTGGCCATCCCATCAATGTGTTTTCACCTTGGTATTTTTAAATAAACTCCTTTTAATTTTCTCTACGTGAGTTTTCCTTCCTTAATCAGGGCAAACAAAGATTTTTTTTTTTTAGCATTAAAAAATGCAGCTTTTAGGAAGACAGCAAAAATGGGAGAAATAAAGGTTTTTAATCAAAGGTTTTAATCAATCACTTTTGAAAGAAACATCTTACTATTGCTAACTGACCTGTAACACACCATGAGAACAAAAGTCTAAAACATTATCTCTGTTCTTAAATATGTATTAGGACAATGCGGAAATCCAACGAATTAAGATTTTTTTTAAAATTACACTGCCTTATTTGATATTGTCACATTTAACAACAGATTCCACTAAAGGAATCTACAAGGGCTCAAGTCAATTGAGCCTTTAAGGAAGGTGTGTTCTTGTTTATTTGTTTTCAGTCACATCAGGCTCTGTGCAATCTCATTTGGGGTTTTCTTAGTAAAGATACTAGAGTGGTTTGCCAGCTCATTTTACACATGAGGAAACTGAGACAAACAAGGTTAATGACTTGCCCATGGTGACATAGCCAGCAAGTACCTGAGGCCAAATTTGAACTCAGCTCTGGCACTGTGCCACCTAGTTGACCAGGAAGAGAGCCTTTGATAATTGCCAGGCTTTTGAATTGCAGGGTTATCTCAAGGATAAAGATTGGGTGGTAAATACAACTTTTACAATTACCTTAAATAACATCACACATTAATTTACACTGAAGTTTATAGGGTACTTTCTTCACACTATCTCTATGAAGTAAGTCAATAACCCCTCAGACATACTCCACAAAACTTTCTTAATTATCCTGTTTCCCCACAAAAATTTTTTTCAACTTTATCCTTGAATTAGAATGTAACATGGAATTTATTTGTCCTGTTTGTGGTAATAACGCTATTTATTAAAAACTTAAAAGACAGGGGCAATACCATAATAATCTTTATTCTTTGGACATACTAGATACTCAATAGTCATATGATACATGAATGAATAGGATCCTAGATTTAATATAAAAACTAAATAAAATTGGATAAAATTAAATGGCTGCAAATGTAAAAGGCCACACTTTTATTATTTTTAAAAATCAAATACACAGTAAAGGGGAGGGGAAGATAGAGCTAGGCTAGACAATACTTAATGTGAAAGGCAACAGGAATAACTGTAGGAAAATGAGGGCATGCAAAGGAATTTCAAACATCGACAAACAACTCAGTGAAATTCTAAAAATGCAATGGAAGGAACAATTAGACAAAGAAAATCAGATAAAGAAAAGCAAGGGGAAACTCCTGTAAGCTTTTGTATGAACTCTAAAATTGCACAAAAACAATGGCAGAATCTTGCAGAACTTCTAAATAAAGACAAGCTGGGGCACTCACTTCACTAGTCCAAGTTCTCAGAGAAATGAAGGTCCTTCCAACAAGGACTACAATAGTACCAGAAAGAAATGAAAGAAAAGATAACAAAATGGAAAAAATATATAAGGAGGACAAAGGACAAGGAGAACTGATAATACCTTATCACAGACAGTGGTAAACCCTAACTTAAGAATTGAACTTACTGAAAATTAGAATGGGATAAACAGAGACATTGGTCATTTACCGAAACAAGAGAATTGTACAAACATGGACATTTCTGATTGTCCATGAGGCAATAATATTAAAATGTTAACTCCCTTGACATCTGTACTCTTGATTTCCCCTACTTCAACACCATGGCTCTATGTCACCTGGAACATCCCTCTTTGCCTGGAGCTTCCTAACTCAGGAATATCCATCCACCAATGAAGCTTCCTCCTCCCAGAGCCTCTGTTTTAGAGAGAGACTCAGGCCAGGAAACCTTCATTTCCTTTCTGGCTATGCTACTAATTTTCAACACCACGCCCCTATATGAGTACCTTTATTTCTTCACACATATACACCTATGTTTTTCTGGTCCTGAAAATGGGGAGATAGGTGTTTTCAGGGACCAAAATGACCAGAGTCCCTTAATGGGCAGTCTGGAAATGAATTCACAGACTCAAGCATTCTGAGTCAAATTGGCAAAAGTTTATTGTTACACTACACAGTGGACAGGAGGTCTTAGGAAACTTGCAACCTTAAAGGATCACAGTTAAAGTTTATAAAGAACAACCATAGTATAACCTGTGCCAATTATGCTAACTAGGTGAGTGAGGGTGGGATTAGGGAGAGTTAAGGAGTGGTCAGTGTTTAAAGGAACATGCACTTTTAATATCTACTGTGCAGGCTTACTGCCCATAATTCACTGGGAAATAGCCCAAGGGGAGGCTGCATGGAGGTATGATTTTAGGCTTGAAATACCACTAAGTCAACTAGAGGTCAGGGCTGACTGAGAAGTGCCCAGTCTGCTACCCATCAGTGTCATGTTTGACAAGATGGATGTTGGGAGTATATATATGTCCCAAGCTAACGAGGGATCCAGCATGTGTATAATGGGACTTGATGTCCAGTGAAGGATTCATGGGTGCAGCTGGTTATCATACTACAGGGAGATAAACATTTCATGAATGGTTGCTAGGCAGAGTACTAGCAGGTGGAAGGGGCAGAGATAATGGTCTGAGGCTGGGGAGATTTGAAGCTAGGGAGAAATGTGATTTTGAAAAATGATGTGATTTTACAAACTGTGGTTCAAGCACAGGCACCCAAGCACCCCATCAGTCCCTTCTGTGTTATATCTCCCCCACCAGAATGTAAGCTCCTTAAGTGCAGGGATTATCTTTCTTTTTGCTTGTATTTTTATCATGGGCATTTAGCACAAAGCCTGACATAAAGTAAACATTTAATAACTGCCTGTTGCTTTGCCTTGTCTTAAAACAAAAAAGCAAAACAAACTCTCATGTCATATAGTAGAGTGTGAAAGGAGGATATAAAGGAAAGAAATAGTGAAAACTTAAGGTGGGAGAATGGCAAGAGAAAAAGAAAAGAGGCAATAAGACAAAACAAGTAGCTTCAATTAGAAATCACTAATGTTAAACAAACTACTCTTAGGGGTCAGGGTGGAGGCAAAGAGGAAAAAGTGCAAGAGAACCAGATGGAGAGAAACACCCAATGAACAATCATTACTGTGAATGTGAATGAGATGAACTCATCATAAAATGGAAAAGGACAGTAAATGGATTTGAAGGCAGAATGATATATGTTATATACAGGAAGCATACTTGAAACATAAAGGTTCGCATAAAAATTTTAAAAGGAACTGGAGTAAAATCAATTATGCTTAAGATGAACTCAAAAAACCTAAGCCGGCAATTAGGATTTCAGACAATGCAAAGTAAAAAAGAGTAGATAAAGAGATAAGCAAAGAAACTATGTTAAAGGCACAACAGAAAAGAATATCAATACTTAACAAATATCTATACTAAATTTCATGGTACCTAAATACTTAATTGAAAAATTAATCAAAAGTTAATCAAATTGCAGAGAAAAATAGCAAACTATGTTAGTGGGGAAACTCAATATATACCTTTCAGACTGAGACAAATCTAACAAAAAGATAAACAAGAAAAAAGAAACTGAACAGAATAAGTTAGATGTTAGATCTCTGATTATTACTGAATGATACTAGAATTTAAGATCCTTACAAGTATTATTTCATTCTTTGTACTTATATCTCCAGTGCATAGCACAGTCCCCGACACACAGCAGATACTTAAAAGATTGTTGATTTGTTGATGAGGACAAAAAGAGTGCATATTTTTTTCAGTTGGGCATAGCAATTCACAAATACTAACAATCCACTAGAACATAACAATTTGACAAATACAGAAAAGAAAATATATTAAACACACATTGAAAAAAGGGCAATAAATTATATTCAATACAGAACCTTTAGAGAAAGGATAAAACTTAGTTAGAGATAAATAATTTAACCTTAAAGAAATGTTGAGTAAGATAAATCATGGAAACAAGGTAAAATTTCCTCTGAGAAAATGGCAGTAATGAAATAATATACCAAATTGAGCCAAAGTAGTCCTTAGGGGGAAAAACTTTATGCTACTAAATACTAATTAACAAAAGATAAAAATAACAGATTAATGAACTGGACATGCAAATAAGAAAGTTAACAAAGTATTCATTTAAAAATCCCCAATAAAACACCAAGTAGAAATTCCAAAATGGCAAGAAAAGATTAATAAAATTAGAAGAAAACCACAGTGAACTGATAAATAAAACTACAAGATTGAAAAAAAAAGTAATGGGGGGCAGAGTCAAGATGGCAGCTTAGAAGTAGCAAAACTCTGCAGCTCTCACCATAACCACCTCAAATACCTATAAAATATGACTCTAAACAAATTTTAAAAAAGCTCCAGAACTCACGAAGTGGCAGAGTGGCAAAGCTCCCGCTGAAGGCAACCTGGCAGAGAGGAAGGGGTTCATCACAGTGTTCTGGGAGCCCAGACCAGCACCGCATGAACCCGGGGCTGCATCCCTAGGGCTGCCAGAACAAGCCGCGGCTGGAGTGCAAATCACTGGCAGCTGTGGCATTTTTCAGATTTACCAACCCAAAAGAAACAAGGACTAAGTGAAAGGTCAGTGGAACTCCGATAAACTGGGGGAGAGGATCTGGCCGACTGCCCTAGGGCTAGAAGCAGCTGAAGCAGTGACCCTGCAGCCACCTCCATGTGGCTGCTTCAGAACTCATGCCTGAAGACTGCAGGGGGGCCAAGCAATCATTCAAAGGCTAAGTGCTCTTGCCTTGAGCTGCCTGGATCGGCATCGTGGTCTTGGGTGGTGGTCCTGAGGGGCATTTTCAGTGAGCCAAAGCTGGTGGAGGCTGCAGAAATGGTGGCCTCCTAAAAGCTCCAGCAGCTGCAAAAATCCCAGAGATTTGGGATAGAGCTCTCCCCTTTGAAGGCAGAGTTCCACTGAACCTAAAAGTCAAGTAACTGACTGGCAATATGAGCAGGCAAAGGAAGCAAAGAAAGCTCAGCAATCCAACTTTAGATTCCTTTTTTGGGGACAAAAAGGATCAAAGCATGGAATGGGAGGAAGACAATACAATCAGAACTCCCGCACCAAAGGCTTACAACAAAAATGTAGACTGATTACAAGCCATAGAACAGCTTAAGAAGAATTTTGAAAACCAAATAAGAGAAGTGGAGGAAAAATTGGGGAGAGAAATGAGAATGATGCAAGAAAATCATGAAAAGAGAGTCAACAACCTGACTGAAGAAAATAACACCTTAAAAAACAGACTAACTCAAATGGCAAAAGAGGCCCAAAAAGCCAATGAGGAGAAGAATGCCTTAAAAAGCCAAATATGCCAGATGGAAAAAGAATCTTAAAAGCTTTCTGAAGAGAATAATTCCTTCAGAAT
>JAQQSU010010097.1:0-12516 GCA_028627135.1 Pseudochirops cupreus | reverse complement strand
TTGCATCTTTCTTATTTCTCTTCCCAATTTTTCTTCCACTTCTCTCATTTGGTTTTCAAAATCCTTCTTAAGCTGATCTCTAGCTTTTAGGCAGTCTTCATGTTTCTTGGAAGCTTTTGGTGCAGGAGTTCTGACTGTGTTGTCTTCCTCCTGTTCCCTGCTTTGATCCTTCTTGTCCCCAAGGAAGTAATTTAGAGTTTGGTTGCTATTCTTACTTTGCTTCCTTTGCCTGCTCATGATGGCTGGTCAATGATTTTTTAGCTCTGTGGAACTCTGTTTCCAGCGGGGAAAGCTCTGTCCCAAATTGCTGGGGTTTTCCCAGCTGCTGGAGCTTTTAGGAGGCTGCTGCAGCCCCCACCAGCTTTGGCTCACTGGAAATGCACCCCAGGACCACAACCCAAGACCACGGTCTGGATCCAGGCTGCTCAACGCAGGAGCACTTGGCCTCTGAACAATAGCTTGGCCCCCCTGCCGTCTGCAGGCGGGGAACTCTGAAGCAGCAACATGGAGGCAGCTGCAGGGCCTCCACTTCTGCCGCTTCCTTGCCCTGGAGGCAGTTTGGCCCGACCCTCTTTTCTCCCCCAGTTTTAGCCAAGTTCCACTGACCTTTCACTTAGTCCTTTTTTCTATTGATAATTTCCTATTGATAATTCTGGAAACTGCCATAGTTGCCACTGATCCACTCTCATGAAGCTCCAGCTGCAGCTTGGCTCAGCTTGTCCGGCCACCCCCGGGGCCAAGCCGAGGTTTCAGGCTGGGCTGGTTTCGGCTCCCAGTGCTGAGATGGTCCCTTTGAGCCAAGCTGCCTTCAGCGGGAAGTGTATTTGTGTGTGTTTTAGAGCCCTAAAATTTGTTTAGAGTCATATTTTATGGGTATTTGAAGTGGCTGTGTGGGAGCTGCCGTACCTTGCTGCTACTATGCCGCCGTCTTTGCTCTGACCCCCCCATTTGCATTTTCTCTAGCCAGTTTTCCTAATAATATATTTGTCACTTCAGAATGAGAGACACTCCTCTGTATTGCCATGGTTAGTCTATTTAAGAAGTCTGGGAAGGCTTCTTGAGGTCTTTGCATCATTTTAGTGAATTGAGGTCCCTTGGTCTGCCTTCCTTGGAACCTTAAGCCATGCTGCTCTAGTGGCTTTCATGATTTGCTCATGAAGTATTAACACATATCCTAATTGGTCTCTGAACGTGGTAAATCTTCTTGTCCCAGTAAGTTGTTCAACACTTACAGAAGTTGTAGTCCTGTCACTTCTCCTAGCCTGGTCCTGGCATGCTTCAAGAAATTCTGACTTCCATACTAAGTAGTTACCTCCATCTAAGGTTGTTTTTGCTAAAGAGTACCAATCCAGGGGACATAGTACTGTGTTAGAGATTGAGTCCAAGAGTGTCTGGACATAAGGACTGTTGGCTCCGTAATTGGATGCCCCGGTCCTAAGTTCTTTAAGAATTTGAAATCAAGTGATTGATGTTCTTTTAGCATTTTCACCAGCTTGTTAGGATCCGGGCTCTCAGTTACTGGTAAAGCTAACTTCATGTCTATTGGGATCTCCTTCCCTCTTTCTTTCGCCTTTCTAATAGCTGCCTGCACTAAATCTATCAGTTCCTCAGTCGTGCTCTGATCTCTCATGGGTAAGATTCTACTTTATGACCTATACATGGGTGGTGGCAGAGCACAAGGTAGAACTGTCTCAGGAAACCCTTTATCTCCAAAGTCTTCCTCTTCTATAGTCTTCAATTGCTCCTCTATGCAGTGCACCGTTTCTTCCTCCTCATCTGTCCTGGTGGGATGTGTCTACCTTTAATATTTTAATGGCTAGAGGCACCTTGTCTTGGGCTTGAAGGTGTATCTTTAATACATTCCATATTGAAAATACAGAGACAGGGAATGCACTGGGCCCAACTTCTCTGTAATACTCATCTGTCTGTCTACTGTCTCCCATTTCTCTAAGTCAGTGGTCCTTTCTTGGGGAAACCACAGGCAGCACTCCTTTACATATTCTAAGAATTCTTGACTCTTGCTATTGGTTATCAAAAGTATTTTTTTTAGAAGCTTTAAATAATACTCATAGTCTCTCTACTTCCTGATTGTGTCTGACTCTTTCTTGCTCTCCGCATCGTGTTCAAAAGTGAAAACAAGCCTGAGTAATGAACTGAAAGTAAACTGGAATGCTGTTCTTTTTGTTTTTTGCCTATAAAAACTTGACTCCTATTTCCCTATTTTGTCCATAACACATATTTGTGTTAGCCTGGTGATTTTTTCTAAGTCTAGAATACTTAAAAGAAAATCCGACTTTTACCTCCTTACCTTTTTGTTGTTCTCTGGAGCCCAAGAGGCCACTCTTCTCATACTGTCTTTTAGGTCCCTGTTTGGGGCACCACTTGATGCCTGCACCAATGAGGCACTGCACAAGCAGGAGAGTGTGGAATGAAAAGACATCAGCCAGGCAGGTTCTGTCAAAGTAGTCTGTTTATTTGTCTGAGGGTCAAGAATTATATACTAAGTGCAAAGTCATCATTTCCTTTATTCTCATGAGAAAACGTTTAACTTGCTAGTGTAACTTCCTTGTACTTTTTCCTCTTGTGTGCATGTGGTGTGGGGTCACTTCTCAGTCTTCAAATCCTGTACTCTTGCAAATCACGGAAGGATGGTGAGCTAATATCTTGAGAATAATGTAGCCCTCACAGAGAGCGGGGTCTAGGGAAAACCTGGCCCAGACTCTTCCCATGCCTGGACTGTCTCAATACTGGCCCTCTACATAAGGTGTCCCATGTCTCCCCAAACTGAGCTATTATTTGTGCTAGAACATGAAAAGCTATTCCTGTACCACCCAGGTGAGAATTAATTGAGGCAATTTTTTTGGAATCTAATTGAGGTTTAGAAATGGTAGCTTCCTTGAGTCTTTTGTGAGCTGCCAGTAGATCTAGAATTTTGGTTTTGGGACCAACTGACAGTAATTGAAGAATTCTTGGGAATAGGTAGACAGAGATCATGTTTCTTTACAAAGGCATCATATGTTGCTGCACTAGATGTCCTCCTACCTTTGGACACCACCAGGTGGTCATACTTTGCGATCATTTCTGCACACATCTTCTAAACTAATTCAATGGATCATGCTCATCTCGAAACAGAAACGTATCCCAATTGTGCTGAGTGATTCTGGCTATTAATTCTTGCTGTTGTATTAGGATCTTGTGATTAATTTCAAGATTAGCATACATCAATTTTTCTAGGTTGAGCAACCTGGTGTGTTCATTGAAGACTCTCATTTGGTCCTTTGGGTTGGCTTTGGCTAATTAGATAGTGTGTTTTTTTTGAAGGAGTGAGGTGGAGTCTGATATATTAAAAGACCTGGCCCAGAATTTGGTCTATATTGAGTGTACCCATTAATAGGGCTTCTGAATACATTCCCAAGAAATCAGGCTTGTATCCTTATTTTTGACTCGTGTTCTATGGGAGGAGAAATTTAATTTTTGTCCAAACATTGGTTCTTAATGCATGTGTGTGCTGTGGGCACTTTTGGCACTCTGAAACCTTTGGTGCCCTTCTCAGAATAATGTTCCTAAAAGAACCTTTGCTCTAAAGGTAGACAAACAAATCATAGAAGAAACTATAGGAAAGAAACTGGAGATACTCCAGAATGTCTAGGGGAAGAGAGGGCTAAAAAAATTCAGTGATAGTATAGGCACTTCAGATTTAGTTGAGATCTTATTCAAAAGATAATCATCAATTCAGAAGGTTTAGAAAGGAATAATCCAGGAAAGAGGAGTTGGGTTAGGGGAATGAGACCAAGATCTTGTAGCCTGATAAGACTGTGAGAAGAAAACACTGGCAGCTTGGAATCCTGGAAGCAGGTGTTAGCATGTAAGAGGAAAAGGAGATTCACTCATTAGAGAGGATTGTGTGTTGAACTATGTAAGTCTGGTGAGGAATATTACATCATTTAAAAAAGAAAGATCCTGTTAGGAAGCTAAGGCAACACTGGATCTGACAAGGCATTTGTTTGTCTTTAAAGTGATGTCAGACTGACCATGGGAGTGAAATAGTATCACTAACCTACTAGGGCAGGTGCCAGCACTGAAGAAGAAAAGGAGATCCTAGAAGGTAGGGGTGAGCTGTGAATAATGTAGTCTGGGGAGACAGGATCTTCTCCCCCTCTCCAAGCCCGGGTTTCCTCTATTCCTGCCAGATGGTGTCCTAATAGGGAGGGGGGAGGGTCTTAGCAGCTCCTCTGTGCCTTGGAGAACATCCTGGAGACTGAAGACCTGGTTAGACAGAGATCTTTCTTCCCTTTTGAAGGGTCTTTGTCAGATGAGGTAATTGGGGAAAGTGAAGAAAGCCAGACCTTCAAAGGCTCTAGCACTGAGGAAGGAAATAAGTGAAACTTTCTGCAAAAAGCAGCCATTAGGAGGGAACATTTAGAAAAAAACTGAAGACCTTATTCAGTGTGGAAACTTTTTTTCACACTGTTATCCGCAGAAGTCACTGTGGTTAGCTCAGAGAATGATTTTCTCTTGGGGTTTCTACTTCTCTCACTATCTTTTTCCTCACTGGATAGAGGAAGCTCCAGTAGCTCCTAGTAAAAAGTTACCTATCTGCTTGATATGGTGAGATAAGTTCAAGGGGGCTTTATTCTGTGTAAAAGTCCCAGTCCCAGATTGCTTCTTTAATCTTCCAAACTTAAAGACAAAAGTCCAGCACGCAGACACACAGGAAGAAAAGCACCTTAAATACAAATTTCAGAGAGAATCCATAAAATGCGCTGAACCTGCAGACAATCTGGTTTAAATTGGGAAAGGGATCAGTTGGTTACATTTGGTTTCCCTTCGCTCTTACCTTCTAAAGTGAAAACAAAGTTTAGGAAGCAGTTGGATCTTATCTTTATTTAACAAATTGTTGTCTATATATAAACACGATTTTTAAAATATCCTAGAGTTTACTACAGCGTTTTAATTTCTTTTTTTTCCTTGATTTGTTTATTTACTTTTAGTTTACAAGATTCAGTTCCACAATCCCTTGAGTTTCAGATTTTCTCCCCTCCCTTCCCCCCCTATGGTGGCGTGCAGTCACGTATAGGATCTGCAGATACTTTCACATTGTACGATAGTCTGGTTGTATAGAAGGGTTGTAACCAATGAGTGAAAAGAAACAAAACCAAACATGGAAAAAGAATGATAGCATTTATTGCTTGAGTCTCCATTTAAACTCTGTTCTTTCTAGATCTCTCTCTGAATGTAGACATCTCCTTCCATCCTGAGACCTGTAGAGTTGTCTTATAGCTGTGCATTGCTGAGAAGAGTCCAGTTCATCAAGGTTGGTCATCACACATACGATGTGTCTGTGATTGTGCACAGATTTTTCCTGGTTCTATACAGCATTTTAATTTCATGGGACAATAAAACAAATTGGAGAAAGAGAATTGAATAAAAATATTAACAAAGAGATTACAGCAACTTATCATGAGGATAGTATGCTATGACCAGGTAGGACTTATGCCAGGAATGCAGGGCTAGTTCAGTGTTAGGAAAACTATCAGCCTAATTGACCATAACAATAATAAAACTAACAGAAATTACATTCCAATAGATACAGAAAAAGTTTGACAAAAGACAACACCCATTCCCATTAAAAACACTAGAGACCATAGGAATTAATGGAGTTTTCTTTAAAATAAGTAGCATCTATCTAAAACTATCAACACGCATTATACACAATAGGGATAAGCTAGAAACATTTCTAATAACATCAGGGGTGAAATAAGGATGTCCGTTATCACTATTTATTCAATATTGTAATAGAAGTGTTAGCTTTAGTAATAAGAGAAGAAAAAGAAATGGAAGGAATTAAATAGGGAAAGAAACAAAGCTATCATGCTTTGCAGATGATGTGATGGTATACTTAGAGAATCAAGTAAAAAATTACTCTAAATAATAAACAACTTTAGCAAAGTTGCAGGATGTAAAATAAACACACATAAGTCACTCACATTTCTATATATTACTAACAAAGCCCAACAGCAAGAGATAGAAAGAGAAAATCCATTTAAAGTTACTGTAGACATAAAAGATTTGGGAGACTATCTGCCAAAACAAACCCAGGAACTATATGAGCCCGATTACAGAACACTTTTCACACAAATAAAGTCAGATCTAAATAATTGTAAAAAAAAAAAAAGAAAACCTTAGTTGCTCATGGGTAGGCCAAGCAAATATAATAAAAATGGAAGTTCTATGTAAATTTATTTACTTATTCAGTGCCATACTAATCAAGCTACTAAAAATTATTTTATGAAGCTAGAAATAAATACTAAAAATTCATCTGGAAGAACAAAAGTTTCAGAATATCATGGGGATTATTGACAAGAAATGCTAGGGAAGGTGGCCTAACTGTACTAGATGTTAAATTGTATTGTAAAGCAGCAATCATTAAAATTACCTCACTATAGGCTATGAAATAGAGTGGTAGATCTGTGAATAGATTAGGTACCCAAGACACAGCAGTCTATCATTGATAAACCCAAAGACTAGCTTCTGGGATGAGAACTCATTATTGAACAAAAACTGCTAATAAAACTGGAGAAAGGTGTGGCAGAAACTAGGCATAGACCAACATCTATACCATATATGAAGATAAATTCAAATGAGTACACAATTTAGATATAAAGACTGATACTATAAGCAAAGTAGGAGAGCAAGGAATAGTTTACCTGTCAAATTTATGGAGGATGGAAGAATTTATGAACAAACAAGATATAGAACATTATGAGATGCAAAATGGATAATTTTGATTACATTGAATTGAAAAGATTTTGCACAAAGCCAGTGCAACCAAGGTTAAAAGGGAAGCAGAAAGCTGGAGAACAATTTTTACCACCAGTGTCTCTGATAAAGGCCTCATTTCTAAAATATATAGAGATCTTAGTCAAATTTATAGGAAAACAAATCATTCCCAAGTTGATAAAGAGTCAAAGGATATGAACAGCCAGTTTTCAGATGAAGTTAAAGTTCTCTATAGTCATATGAAAAAATGTTCAAAATTGCTTTTGATTAGAGAACTGGAAATCAATACAACACTGAGGTACTATATCTCTCCAGACAGACTGGCTAACATGACAAAATGGGAAAGTGATAAATGTTGGAGAAGTGGGGAAAATTGGAACACTAATGTATTGCATACCCTTTGATCCAGCAATACCACTTGTAGGTCTGTAAAGCACCTACATGTACAAAAATATTTATAGCTCTTTTTGTGGTGACCAAGAATTGGGAATTAAGGGGATGCCTATCAATTGGGAAATGGCTGAACAAGTTGTGGTATGTTAATGTAATGGAATACTATTGTTCCTTAAGAAATAATGAGCAGTCAGACTTCAGAAAAACCTGGAAAGAATTACATGAACTGATGCTGAGCAGAGTGAGCAGAGCCAGAACATTGAACACAATAACAGCAATGTTGTGTGATGATTAATTTTTTTAGACTTACTTCCTCTAAGTAATGCAAGAATCCAAGACAATTCCAAAAGTCTCATAATGGAAAATGCTGTCCACATCCGTTAAAAGAACTCTGGAGTCTAAATGCAAATCAAAGCATACTATTTGCTACCTTTTTTTTGGTTTGTTCTTTCTCGTGGTTCCTCCCATTGGTTCTAATTCTTCTTTACAACATGACTAATGTGAAAATGTTTAATATGAATGTATGGGTAGAGCCTATGTCAGATTGTACACTGTCTTTGGGTAGAAGGAGGGGGAGAAACTTTGGAATTAAATCTTGTGAAAGTGAATGTTGAAAACTAAAACTAAATTATTTTTTTTAAAAACCTTTTTTGCTTTTCCCATAATGTGATCATCTCTTGATACTCTGCCTAGAGAGGGAAGAATGTTGCTATGTCATGATTTCTTTTTTTTTCCTGTTGCTGAACCCTGAATCCACATATAAAATGAGTCCCTTAATGATTTTTACCCCAGTGTTTAAAGGACTTTGACCGTAACAAGGCCCTTTTACCCACAACAGTAGTGAAACAGAAATCAGAAGAACTGGATCTTTGTCCAAGTTCTGACTCTCACTTAGCTTTGTATGTAACTCTTTGAGTGAAGAGCCTGTTTTCATTTGTGGCTTTGCATATCAAGTGTCTAGGACAGTATAAGATGAATAAAGATGCTTAGTGAATGCTTACTGAATTGAATTAAAAAATGAAGTTCAGAAGTTATAGTTTTTCTCTCTAGAGAATCCCTCTTTGACTTGGGACTCAGTTTGGGATAGACTCCATGACAGTGGTGAACACCTTGGGTGAGAGTCTTCTGAATTTACTAAAAGAGATGATCAGAATACTTGACTGGCTTGTCAAGAAGAGTAGTTAAGGGCAACGCAAGATGAGAATATTAACTTAGAAGATGAACAGTAGCTCCTTAAAACATAAGCAGTGGAGGATGAAATAAATCTATACAGCTGAGAGATCCATATAAAGGAATCAGGAGGGAATTTTAACATGAAACTGGAAGGAAGATGTGATGAGAAGGGAAAAGATGTAACTTTGCTTATGGGTAAGAGAAGCAAAGTGACATCAACAGTCTTGTATTCAAATAGTAATCTTAAATATGCTTCTAATATGACAGTGAATAGAATAGTTTAGGAAAGTCACTAGATTAGACTAAGTTTATATGCAGAAGTTCCTCCCTATCGGAAACAATCAAGAACATAAAGGGATCGATTCATAAGGTATCTGGAAGAAGGGACATGTGCGGAAACATTTTAGTGTTAATTTGTGTAGCTCTGGTGCCCTCTGCTGGCTGTAGATAACTAGTCTATATGCTAACCCTCAGTACTTCATTGACAGAGGTGTTCCCACGGGACTGTGTCCTTCAAAAGACTTAGCAATGAATATCGTTAAGCTATGAGCTCAGCAATATCTATCTACAGTTACTGTATTGGTATTTTTTTTTGGTGAGTAATTGATAATTGTTGAGCTATGTTGACCTTCAGATGTTTGGTTAAAGGAGACAGAGATAGCCGTATAGCTACCAAATTTATTCCTTATTCCCTTAAGGCTAGAGGTACTTGCGCAAGGAGGCAGGAGCTAAGTCCTGACTGATGAGCAAAAGAATGAGAGAGCTTACGTACATTTTAGGACCATCCCAATTAGGGGTGGCTGAGTTAACACAAATTTATGATCCCCGTAATGGTTCTATTATTGTATGAGAGAGGGATTTCTTAATTGGATAAATGATAAATACAGAAAAACAAGAAAGCTGACAAAGTATCAGTTGAAATTACGATTCAGAACATCTGTGTTTTCTTTACTATTAACACTCCATAACGTGGTATTTGTCCAGAAAATATAAAGATAAGAAAAAGTCCCATTACTCAAGTTAATTCCTTGAGTTGAGGGTCTCATCCTTAACGGCCATAAAGTAGGCCTCTTCTGGTTTGCTGACATAAGAAGAGGTATCCTCCGAGCTCACTCAGAGAAGCAAGACAAAACTGGGTCTGAATTGGAAATTTATGACCTCTGGATGCCTGTGTTAAATCCTGCTCCCAGCCTTATCTGGTATCTGGAGTGGCTGAGAGAGAGAGCTTTTTTGTAAAATGAGGCAGAGCAGCCTCTTTGATTAATTCAAACTTTAGCCAAAATACGATATTAAATGATTATCAGCTATGAGCTTAGTAATATCCACCTGCATTGGCAATATTTTTGGTGAGTTGATGGGTTTGCTGGTCTCCTGAGTGCCCCTCTGGGTTACGTGTTTAGTATGTCTAGAGGTACTTTTTCTCAGTTAAATTGGAAATTTTAGTCACATATGAGACAGAAGCAGTTGTAACTTTTTTTTTAATTTGAGAATTCATCTTTTATTACAACCAAGAAGCCATCTAGACCATTCAGTCAGGCAAACTGGGATCCGGTGTTTCTGTCAAATCATAATTATAAAGTTCTTAGCACAAGACCTGTAACAGAGTAAACCCTATATGCACATTAACTATTATAATTGAAGACAAGGAAGATGAAGGATTGTATTATGGAGACTCTTATGTGATAGTAAAGGATCCCTTTTTCTCAAATGATGAGAACTCAACTTTTAGCACAACCAATAAAGTCATCTAAACAGTTCAGTTGTGCATTTTGGGATATGGTGTCTCTGTCAGATCTCACAAGAGATCAACCAGATTATCTAGAGGGAGATCCAGATGTCCCTGGGAAGCAGCCAGATACCCCTGCTGGACAGTCAGATCTCCTGGGGTGGTAACCCAGATGTCCCTGGGGGTCAGCCAGATGTCCTTGGAGGGCAGGCAGATGGCCCTGGTAGGCAGTCATATTTCCTTACTGGGCACCCAGCTGTCCTTGCTGGGCAGTCAGACTTCCCAGGTGGGCACCCTATGTCGCTGGGAAGTTGAGAGATCTCTTAGGGGCACATCCTGATGTTCCTGGGGGGAAGCCAGATCTCCCCAGGTGGCAGTCAAATCTTCATCAGGCAAAAGCAACGTAGACCCAAGTCCAGCCTTGGATAGATCGCTGGCCTGCAATTGGCCTTTCTGGTTAAAAGATGGCAACAATTTACATGGTTGCTCTTCTCCCTTCAGCTGTGGATGTGCCTGTGGCAACTGGTGTGCCTGTGGCAACTGGTGTGCCTGTGGCAACTGGTACTGAGAAGATGTAAGCTACTGGACCTGGGAGGTGTGGGGCTGGGGCAGTGAGGGCGGCACGGCTGGTGGCTGCTAGGAGAGGTGGCTGTACCTGAGGTGGGGCTGGAGGCACTAAGGGCGGCAGGGCTGGTGGCTGTAGCTGAGGTGGCAGCTGGTGTATACCCTGAAAAGGCAGTGGCTGATGGTTTGAGTACAACTGTCTCACTGCTGTGCCTTGTTCCTGATCCGTCAGTGCTGCCTTCATTCCCCCATAAAAGGAGGTGTGTGGGCCATAGTTCTCTTAACTCCTTCATTCCATGCTGGACCCAGAAAGACCCACACTGACTGGAGTTTCCCTGGTATATTGGCTTGGGGAAGACACAAGGCTGAAGTGGAGTTAATAGTCTGGTGGTTTGAGAGGAGCTAAAGTGATTGCTTTGGAAAATGCCGCATCCATAGTATAGAATAGTCTCAGTGCTTGAAGCTGCATACTTTTTCCCTAGGAGACAGCAGGTGCTTGAGCCAGCTTCCTGACCAGGTTTACCTGGCCAGAATGGAGACCAGGATGTGTCTGCTGGTGATGGCCCATCCTCTTCCAGAATCTCACTTGGAGATAAGATTTTCCTCTCCCATCTGTCCTGTTGAGGAAGTGGAAGCCCGCAATGCCCACTTTTGCTGTTGTCTGGTTCTTCTGTTTTGAAACCAAACGTGCACTCTGGACTCATCTATGATCAACCTTGCTGCCGGCTCTTCCCTTTCCTTTATCCCAGGATAGGCATTCTTTTCAAAAGAATAGTAATCTGTCCTTTTGAAAATACTGTGCATTTCCTTCTCTTGGAGGGAACAGCTTGTTTGAAGGAATCCAGCTTCTGTTCCTCTGGTGGTGGATTGTCTGCCAGTTGTAACTTTCTTAACACACCCAGTGAAAACACACCCAGTCTATTGGTTTATGGCAATGTGCTTCACATAATCCATACCGGATGTGGGAAAGGTACCTGTGAAAGACTTCTTCCCTAAAGTAGGGGACCTTGCTACTCCTTTCCTGTATTTTGCCTCCATATGCATCCAAACCTTCCCTTAAGAGACTTTATAAGTGAAAGGCCACTTCTGGCTGTTGAATCGCCGTTTGACCACAGCAACTGGCTTGTTCTATCCTATTCCCTGACCCGGCACAGAACAGCTGGAGCTCATGTATGTCCCGACCACTCATGTACCAAATGCCTTCCTTTACAACCTTGTAAGCAGATCAGTGCTTCTAAGTTCTTTCTGATAGTATCTTTCTTGCTCATGTAAATTATTAAAAGTGGGTGGTTTTGATGTCTTGCCATGTTCTATCATACCTGGATATGTGCATCAGTCAATTAATGACTCATTGGGTACCTTTATGCCAGCTACTGTGTTACAGCCTGGGGCTACAGAGGCAAAAATAACAGTCCTTGTCCTCAGTGAGTCTATATGAAGAGAGATGTGAATTAACATAAGTAATATTTTGGGGGGGAGTCAGTAACAACTGGGGAGATTAGGAAAAGATTTCACGGAGAATATAATTTGAAATGAGCTTTGAAGGAAACTAAAGACAACCTTTTTTCTTTTTCATACAACTGGCTTTACATTGAAAGTCATGCCATCCTTTTTTTTCTTAGAGTCTTCTGTGTATTTATTGTTTTACAGCAGAATGCCCATCACAGACCATCATAACTGCCAAATGAGTCAGCTGTGCAGAACAGTATATATACTGCTTAAGTACAAATGGGAAACGTGATTTTTTTAAAAAAATATTTAAACACTAATTTATGGTCCTACAAAAGAGCATTTAAACTAGATGATCTAAGGGGATCTGCCTCCTTAGTCCCAGCATAATTGTTATTTTTCCCCAAACCAATTGAATCAATAAACTGAAT
>JAQQSU010010096.1:0-12516 GCA_028627135.1 Pseudochirops cupreus | reverse complement strand
AGGCAGTCCTCAGCAGGAGTCCTTAGCAGAGATTCTGCCCTGCTCAAAGCAAAAGGAGTTCGCAACCGCAGCCACTGCCTCTGCCGCCGCTTCCAGTCAGCACCGCACAGCGACTAGCTTGGTTCCGGCGTTCTCTTGCTCCACCCCTTCCTGCTACATCAGCAAGCTCAAGGGGCGTGGAAGATCTTCAAATCCCAGTGTTACACCTGCCCAGCCCCACCCTCCATTTTCCCTGATTCAGCGTTTGAATTTTCCATTCTAAAATTCTTAACCGACTCAAATATCACAAACCTTTTCTATGACCAGTAGCATTTCTACACAGCACATAACTAGAAAGGACTTTGGATCAAGCTTTAGAAAGAAGCTGCCAGCTCCACCAAGAGTTCTGGTGAGGACCCATGAGCAGCAGGCATCTATCTTCACACTCACATGGAGGAGATACTCATAGCAGAACAGAGATATACAGATACTTCAAAAATGAACCAAGGCCCAGAAAGTCAAAAACCAAAACCAAAACTCTTTATAACCATGCTGAGAGAAGCTCCCTGAGAGCAGATAAATCTGAATCCAGAGCAGTCCCTCCCACAAGTACTCAACCTTCCATAAATCTCCATAATCCCTTATGGTACATACTCACTTTTGCATCTCCCCTAAATACCCACATCACACACATCCATACATGAACACTTAACCACCACAAACCTGCAGATAACATGCCCAGCAATGTCCAAAATACAACAGCCAGTGACACCTTCCCTAGCTTGTGCCTTCTCCTTCACTGGACAGTTCCTTTCAGCTATCACCCTTTGACTCCATCTTACTGGACTCAACATTTCAGGGATTCACTGAGGAAGCTTTGCCACCTTCCTCTGACCAGCAGAGCCTTCCACAGGCAGGTGCCACATACCCGCAGGGGCAAGGATATACTCACCACTGGAGCAGTCGGTACCTCCCCAGCCAGGCTCGCAGTGACAGGTGTCAGGGGAGACACAGCGGCCGTGGACACACTCTTCTGTGCACAAGGCTGTGAGAGGGAAAGGAGCACAATAAGTGATAAAAACCTACTCACTGCTGGTGAAGGAACATTAAACTGCTCTATGGCAATCTTGGTGCTCATAAACACTCCAAGGGCTGGAGAGGAGGGCACAATATCTGACCTGAGTTATTTAATTAATAATGCACCAGAATGAAACCTGCAGGAACAAATTTCAAATCTGAACCAAGAAGTGGCTTTGCAAAACCATACATACATACATGTGTGAATACATCTATCTATCCATATATGCATATATGCATGTATCACATAAACACACAGATGTGTATAATACATACATATTTCAAATGATTTAATACTTAGAGACCCTCTAATTCCTCCCCCGCTACACACTTCTGTGCTCTTGGCCTACTGTCCCATACTCCTATCAGTCAAGGAAATAACCTGTCACCTTCCATTTCACCTGTCTTGGTCTTTTGGCAAAGCTTCTCAGTTCTCACACTGCCTCAAATGAGCAGATTTCCTTCCCTCCCCCATCCCATTTCTCTTCTCTAAACATCTCTATTTTGGGGCTTTCAAATGTCAGTGACTCCACAAAGCACACAAATGGTAAGGAAAAGGCACCCACTAATTATAAGAAAGTAATTAAGAGAGACATTCATGATGATAATTATAATTAGAGACAGCCTCACAATTTCTTATCATGCAGCCAGTCACCTTGGGCTCCCAAGGATGGGAGGTAGGCCCACTGAAGGCTTCTCAGACTATTCCAGCTCTGGAGGGTTTATTGGTAACAGTCTAGATAGTATTCCTTTCCTGATTTGGCACAATCACTGGCTTCTCAAGGTCATTTTTTGCTTCCTTGATTAAAACTACCCTTCCCCCCTCCATCTCACCTATCTGTAATAACTCACCTATATTGTATAGGATTACTAAACGTTTTCATCCTCAATTTTTTTACCCCACCTTACCCTGAAAACTCCTTTAAGCTCTCAGGAAACCGGCTGCCACTATTGGCTGCTGTCCATTCTCAGGAAGCTATGTGAATTCATCTCCTTTTCTTGAAAAAGTTGAGGATGTTGTCTCTGAGTGACTCCCCTCATGGATATAGAAATGGTGCACCAGACAAAATGGAATGATTTGAGGGGGTACTACAATGTTCCTTTGTGCTCTCAAACATGCCTCCCTCTTTCTACCCCTGGATGGCTTTGGAGCTATCGTCCTTTCCTACCAGACCCAAAATATCCACTTTCGAATCAGTAATGGTTTAGATGATAAGAACATTGTATACAGATGGCTTTTGTGGAAGAATATGTTACCAGGAAAGAACATATATCTTCTATTAATTTAGCAGCACAAATTATTTATCTGATCAGATAGCTGACATCGTAGAAGGCTTAGAGATCCTAGTCATGTCTGAGTGGGTGACATATAGAACAAGTAAATTTATTTGGGGGAGGGGGTGGAATAGGGGATATGGCACAGGAGTAAGATATTTCCCAGCTAGAAAAGTAAGGCTCTTGTGGAACAAGGTAGGCAGTTTCTTCAGTAAAAAGGAGGCACAAATTCAGTTCAATACAACAAGAATTTATTAAGTGCTAACTTTACCAGGCACTATGCTAAGTACCAGAGAGAGCAGAGGAAGCGTGCAAGAGCATAGGAGTGGTAGATGGAACTATTGTTCATCCTTAGTCTCAAAGAGGACCAATGACATCAAAGGGCGATGTCTTGACTTCTACATGAGTTAGATTTAGGTGAGGCAGAGTTCTACCTCATGTCTCTTCCAGAATCATAGAAGTCCAGTGCGAAGTCAAAGTCAGGATGACTAAGGATGACCCAGGATGCAGTAAACCTTGGCATTCTTGATGCCTCCACAGAGCCTGCTTCAGCTGCCTTGGCCATTGGAATAAACTGCTCTCATCTGCCCCTTCTGCCGGGGGAAGGTCTTCATGTACCTGGAGTAGAGATTCTCCTAATTTGGAAAACCAACATATTTGAAAATAAATTTGAAGCTTGTGGGTTGCCTTCAAATTGTTTTGGCCCATCTGCTAAGATGGTTTCACCAGAATGTGGCCACTGCACATGCTACAGCTTCTTGGAGCCACAGGTAAGAGTTGGATGGCAGGTGAGCACCAAAGGTGGATGAACAGCCCCAGCCCTGAAATGGGCTCAGCAAGCCCTCATACCAGAGGTGCTAGTCCTCCTGAACATTCCATAAACCCCAATATATAGAATATTGTATATAGGGACAATCAGGTAGACCGAATGGCTGACACTTAATATGTGAGGAGTAATAGAAAGACATATTGGAGCCTGTTTGTCAAGAGCTTTAAATGCTAAGCAAAGTGTATTCTTGTATTCTACGTATTCATAGAGTTTCTAGGTCACATAAACAACAAGATGATGGACTAGGCATTTTCGCCAATCCTTGTGACCTCTCAAACCTCCCCCAAACAGAAATAATGTGTCAAAGATAAAGCAACATCTACTGTTTCCATGGTCTAGTAGATCTAGAATCAAAGAGAAGGTTCAAGAAACCCCACAATAAGTGAGCTGATGCTTACTGACCCTGAGCTCCCTCAGTACCCCAAAATACCTCTCATGCTACTGGCAGTGAGGCCACACTAGCAAACTCAAGGACACAATAAAAGCTTACAACTAACCCCACCCCAACATACTAATCTCACCTCCCTCTTTCCAGTGCTGTGGAGAGCCCTACTCCAGGCTAGCCATGGCAGAATATGTAACCACAGCCCTTTGGGAACAAACACCTTCCAGGAGCCATAACCCTGTAATACCAGCACTGCAAAGATCCAAAATGCTTGTGCACAGCCAAAGAACTAAGCAATAAAGTGAGACAGGACCCCAAAACGAGATACTGTGTGTGCAGGAGCTCTGCAGCACTCCATCAAACCTGAGGGGGAAAAAGCACAGCATCCAGCTGAAATCAATTCTGACCACTTAAAAGGCAACTGGGGTAGAGATCTAGGCTGGAGAACCATAAATTGCTCAATATGGAAGAAGGCTGAAATCCAGCCCCCCAGAAAACCACAATCAGATGGGAGGGAATCAGAAAGTGAGTAATAGGAAAAATAAAAGGAAAAAATAACAGAAATTACCAAAGATTTCAAGAAGAAAACTTAAAAACTGTGAATATTAACAGGAAAAATATTAACAAGAGAATGAAATATGACCTCATGATCTAGTAAATGAGTTCAGGCACCTATTATTAAAGTACTGAAAAACAAAGGAAAATGATCTGACACTTGATGAGATAGAAGAACTGGTAGAATTTGAGGAGAGCATGGAATGATAGCACACTATTCCTGAGTGGTTCATAAGAAAAATGAGAATTATGAGAGTAGAATTTATGGCCTGCACAGCAAAAATAATTAATAGAATAGAAAAGCTGGAATATGTAAAGGAAAGTCTTGCCAAAGAAACAAAAGAGAGAACAATAGACTAGTAGGCAAATATGTGGAAGTAAAGGACAATCTGGAAGAAGAAAAACAAAAAACAATAACAAAAGAAAAAATGCTCATTGTGCATTCTGTAATTAAGGCAGTAGACACCCACTGACATTTTGGAGCAGAGGGATGGCATGTGTTTTAGGAATAGTTGTGTGGAGGATGGATTGAAGAGGGGACAGACTAGGGGCAAGGAAACCAATTAGAACATTACTGCAACAGGCCAAGAGAAAGGTGATGCAGGTCTGGATTCAGATGGTGACCATGAGTGAAAAGGAGGAGATGTGAAAATATTTTGGAGAGAGAAATGACAACACATGTAAATTGGCTGGATATAGACAGGGAGGAACAGTGAAAACTTGAGGAACACTTTGAGACTGTGTACCCAAATGATCTGAAGAAGAATGATGTCTCCAACAGACAATGAGACATCAGAAAGAGGTTTATGAGGGTTTATGATAAACATTGGGCACCTAAGTAGCACAATGGATAGAGCACCAGGCCTGGAGTCAGGAAGACCTAAGTTCAAATCCAGTCTCAGATACTAGCTGTATGACCCTAGGCAAGTCACTTAACCCTGTTTGCCTCAGTTTCCTCATCTGTCAAATGAGCTGGAGAAAGAAATAGCAAACCATTTCAGTATCTTTGCAAAAAATCCCCAAATGGAGTTACAAAGAATCAGACATGCCTGAATAACAATCACAATGACAGATATTAAGAAGAGAAGTGGTTTATGATAATAAATTTTGTTTTGGTTATCTTTACTTTGAGATGTCTATGGGGCATCTAGGTGGAGATGTCCAGCAGGCATTCGGTAATATGAGATTTCAGTTCAGAAGAAAAAAAGAAAGCAAAGTGACCTCCTAGAAGAAAGGTGATGAACTTAAAAAGCAGAGACAAACATTTCTAGGCATCATCAACGTGGAAATCTGGTTTGCTGGACTATGAATACTTAAGTTGTAGATTTTTATCTTTCTTGTTGTTCTTATTTTAGTTAAGTGGACAGATAGTAGGAGGAACAGATTACAAATATATGTATAAATAAATTTATTTAATTAAAAAATTCTGAAGAAAGAAGAAGGCAAGATACGTAGATCTGAGAGTTAGGGGAGTCAAGTAGAAACGAATTCATAAGAGGTGATCAGTAAAGTCCAAGAGAAAATAAAGGCGGGGGGGGGGGGAGATGGGGAGAGAGATAGAGAAGAAGAGGGGTGAAAGAGAAGGGAGAATGAATGAGAACACAGGGAAATAAAACAGGCCAGTGGATGTGAAAGGACAGTCAGCCACTAGCCATCCAAGGACAATGGAGCAGGAGTCCCAGGAAATAGGTGACATTTCAAAACACAAATACAAGTACTAAAAACCAGACTATCTGATTCCTCCTGGTGCCTGGGGTCAGATACATCAAAGATTTCAATCAGGAGGGGCTCTCAGAGGTCACCTAGCCCAACTCTCTCATACTGCACCTCCAATTAGATAATCTGATAAACAGTGATGATGAGCTAAGGGGAGAGGTTCCCCCTTAAATGGTAATATGCACTTCCATAACAGAAGCAAGACCCAGAAAGGGCAATCTGAGGATTCAAAGGAGGGGGAGAGCAAGACTCTTTCTTCCTCTAAGATCTGAGGGAGAAGACAAATTGCAGGATCTCCCAGCCACAACCCCTCTCTCCTCCCTCACTGCTCCTGTCTGACTTAGGAGATCTGAACCAGCCCAATTCCTTCTGTTTCCTCCTCTCACCTGACCTAGAAGGCAAAGGCAGGGAAGGATCTTCAGAGGCTTCCATCACCCCTAGGGCTGCCTCTTTCCTCCTTTCAGCCATGAGCTCAGCAGCACCCTGTTTAACAATCCATTCAGGGCAGCAAAAGCGATTACACGGGGCCACTCCTTTGTCCTGTTCCCTCATTTAACATGCTGACTGCTAAGGCCAGGACAATGGCTCAGCAAAGCCCAGCCTCCACGCCACAGGCCTTCCCTTCTCCATCCTCACCCTGCTTGTAGTCGGTCCAGGCTACGCATCTGTCAAAACTGCAATTCATTCATATTTCACAGGTGTTGTTTAGACAGTGTTGTGAGAAGGATGAAATATTGATAACAAATACTGGAGGCTCAGCATGGCCTATTTGGTTCTGAGTATTTGCTTACCTTTTGGTATGTGGTAAGGGGGATATGGAGGAAGGAGGGGAGGGGTGAGTACCGAATTGTGATATTCTGCTAACAACTCTCCTGGAGGGCTGCACCTGAAGATGATGGGAACTTCACCAGGCTTGTGCTTTCTGGGGATCAGCAGTGGGAAGCCCCTTCCAAGGATCCCTACTAGAACTCAGCAATAGGATATCCTTCAGCCAAGGTAACGGGATTTCAGAGCAGCGGGCCTGAGAGAGCAAAGTCTGAGCACTCTCCCCCCAGGCAGCTGCCTCCCCCCCTCAACCCCAGCTTTAATCCTCCAGTGCTAGGAAACAGCTCAGAAGGTGTTGAATATATCGATCTCTCCTTTCCTCCCTACACTGATCTTTCTCTCCTCTGAACTCCTAGACTTCTCATTAGCTGTAACACACACTTTGGCACTTCATCATACAGTCCTTTCACTGCTACTTAAAAATGTGATAGGGTCAGTCCACAAGCATTTATTAAGTCCTTATAATGTGCCAAGCATCATGCTAAGTGCTAAGCATACAAAGAAAGGTTAAAATAATCCCTGCATTAGAAGAGCTTACCTTGAAAAGGAAGAACAACTGTAAATAAACAGGTTTGCACAAGATACATAATAAATGGAAAGGAATCTTAGAAGAGCAGGCTCCAGCATCTCAGAGACCAGGAAGGAAGACCACTTGTCTTTGTGGTATTTAAGCTAAGTCTTGAAGGAATCTAGGGACTCTACGAGGCAGAAGTGAGGAGGGAGGGCATTCCAGGCATAGGGGACAGCCAATGCAAAGGTACAGAGATGGGAGATGAACAGATGGGAAACAGATTTTCATTTTGGAGTAATAGCAAGTAGGCCAGTGTAACTGAATAACAATTCATGGAGGGTATTGAAGTATAAGAATCCTAGGAAATGGAAGGAGGGGCTAGGTTATGAAGAAATTTGACTGAATGCCAAACAAGGGACTTTATATTTGATCCTGGAGATAATACTATAAGATAGTGGAAAGAGAAGCAGCCCTGGATTCTAGCTGTAGTTTAACAAAATATAGATTCCTTGAGGGTGGAGACTGCTTCATTCTTGGTTTTGTATCCTCTGGGCCTAGCATAAAGGCCTGGAACATAGCAGGTACTTAATAAATACTCTTGGCCAATTGATTGGCTTTCTTTTTTTCCCCCTCCCACAGAGTCAAACCTTTTTTAGAGCTATTGATAGAATGGCATGGCCAGGCTTGACCTTCCGCCCTATTGTCTGTCATGGTCTCCTGTAAGGAAATGATGGGGCAAAAGGCTCTGAGAAAGAACAGTTTCATACCCCCTGGGAATTAAGCATCCTATGTAATCCTGCCACCAGAACAGCAGAACACAGGAAATTGCCCACAGATTTTTCAGGGCTTTTTGAAGAACTGGGAGCTTGTAAGACCCAGGGTGATCCCCTCTAGATGTAAATATAGCACCAATTCATTTAGAAACTAGAAATGTACTTTTTGTTCCAAGAGGAAAAACCTGGGGAGCAAAGCTTGAACACTGAATCCAACAAGGTGTCCTCAACCCTGGTCCAAAGAAAGCACATTGGACTAGTAGTCAAGAGATATGGATGGACTTGAGTTCCAGCTTGTCTACTTGTCTACTTTGTTTCCAGCTTTGTTACCCTTGGCCAAGCTAACTGACCTCTATAAGCCTCAGGCTGCTCCCTTACAAAATAAAAAAGTTGAACTGGGTGATCTCTAAGGTTTCTTTCAACTCTGAAAATTCTATGAACCCAAGCATACCCACAGAGCCATAAGAACATAGATTTAGATCTCAGAACTGCTCTATTATTGCCTTCTCAATTTACAAATGAGCAAACTGAGGCCCAGAAAAGTTAAGTTACTCGCCCATAAATTTTCACCCAAGATTTCATAAGTTAGTGTAAATAGTGTTCAAGTCTAGAAGATGAACTTTTATGAAGCTCACAAATGATTTATTAATAATTCAATTCCACAAACATTCATGAAGCATCTGCCAGTGCAAGGCAAAGAAGGATATTCCTGCCCTCAAGGAGCTTACACTCAACTAAAAAGGAGGTAGCAGATACCCAAATCCATATTCTATGAGGAGAAAACGCGATAGGAGCAAAAAGATACCAACAAAGTAGTCCAGGAAAATTTTTAAAAAGGAGAAATTGAGTTTAACTGGGTGCCTACATGCATGGCCGGGAGAGGGTGGGACAGGGAAGAACATGGGTGGGGAAGACAGATTATGGAAGATTTCAAGGAAAAGGAGGTAACCTAAGATGGGCCTAGAAGAAAGAGAAGGGTTTCCTGGAAAGAACTGTATGAACTGATGCAAAATGAAATAAATAGAACCAGGAAAACATCATACATGGTAACAGTGTGATGATCAACTATGAATGACTTAGCTCTTCTTGGCAACACAATGATATAAGACAAGACTCGTGATGGAAAATACTATCCCTATCCAGAGAAAGAACTAATGGACTCTAAATGCAGATCAAAGCATACTATTTTCACTTACTTTATTTTTTTGTGGGTTTTTTTTCCTTTTGGTCTGTTTCCTCTTTCACAAGTGTGACTAACAGAGAAATATGTTTTAGATGATTGCACATATACAACCAATATTGAATTGCTAACTATTTTAGGAAGAGGGGAGAGAGGGGGAAAAAATGTGCAAGTCAAAATCTTATAAAAATGAATGCTAAAAATTGTCTTTACATGTGACTAGGAAAAATACTATTAAACAAAAGGAAGAAAGGAGGGAAGGAAGGAAGGAAGGAAGGAAGGAGGAAGGAAGGAAGGAAGAAGGAAGGAAGGAAGGAAGGAAAGAAGAAAGAAGGAAGGAAGGAAGGAAGGAAGGTTAGTTGGTTCCAATAAGCAGAAATGAGAAAATATCATCTTCTAGGCACAGAAGATAGTCTACACAGGGGATAAGAGGTCAAGGCCATAGTGGAGAGCACCTAGTAGGTCAGCCTGGATGGAACACTGCAGAAGTAAAGGGAAATAATATAAAATAAAGTTGGAAAGGAAAAATGAAGTTAGTTTGTGGAGGGCCTTGAATGCCAGGCTCAGGAATGTGTATTTTATCCAAAGGCAATAGTAGAGCAATTTAAACAGCATCTGATATAGGAGCCTTTGCTGTTATTTTCCTGACAGTCAAACGCCCTGATTGTCTAGGCAGTATCTGAAGTGCATCAGCTCCTAACTATTCTTCCTAAGCTTGGTCAGGGAAGGGGGTACAGAAACAGGATTTGATTTCTCCCAAGCTTATAAACAGCCAAATCGGGGTACTGCTACTGCAGAGGCCTGAATAACCATCACCCACTGAGGGACATCTCAAATTAAACAGTTTCATTTTATGGAAAAGGTGCCAAACTTGGTATGGGAGGACCTGGATTCAAATTCTGACTCTGACACTGCCTGTGAGACCCCTCCCTGGGTCTTATTTTCCTTATCTAAAAATGAGGGGATCAGAAGGCCTACAAATTCCCTTCTTGCTTTAAATTTGGGGATCTTTGACCAACTCCTGGAATTTCTTAATTTTTCAGAGATTCTGTTTCCTTGGATCTCAAATGTTATACCAAGTTTCATTGATGTATTAATCCTAGGCTCAACAGAGGCCAAATTCATGGAAATAACCAAGTGGATTCAATAAACAGAAAAAGGAAAAAAAGGAAAATATGAAATCGGATTGCCCCAGGACGGCCTCCTTGGGCTGCAATGATTCTGTCAATATTTACCCCCATGAAAGGTACAGTATAGGCAAATCCTTTTTGCGACCTCAGTTTCTACATCTGCGACAGGACAGAGAGCTGGCTAGATGACATCCGAGACTCCTTGGCAGCTTCTGACACTACTGATAACCTCTTCTCTCCTTGCTATTCTCTTTTCCTGAGGGTTTTGGGGCATTTCTCTCCTGCTTCTCCTCTTAGCTGTCTGACCACTGCTTCTCAGTCTCCTTTGCGAGACCTTCATCCATGGGCATTAACCTTTGGTATCCCCCAAGGTTCCATCCTTGTCTTTCTTCTTTTCTCCCTCTATACTCTTTCAGCTGGTGATCTCATCAGCTCCCATGGATTCAATTATCATCTCTACACTAATAGATTTATTTACCCAGCTCTAATCTCTCCATCCATCTCCAGTCTTGACCAACAGTCTATTGGACAATTTGTGTTGGATGGCCCATGGACATCCTAATCTCATTTACGAAAATGACCTCATTACCTTACCCCCCCTCCCCCTAATTTTCCTTTTACTGAAAAGAACACCACCAACCTCTCAGTTACCCAGGCTCACAACCTGGGTGAACCTTCCACTCCTCACGCTCTCTCTCTCACACACACCAATGCCTCACATCCAGTTGGTTGTCAAATCCTGTATATTTGTAACATTTCTCATATGCTCCCTCTTCTCTCCTCTGACACTGCCACCACCCTGATCCAAGCCCTCATCACCTCATCCTTAGACTAGTACAACACCCTTCTGGCCATTCTCCCTGCATTATCTGTCCTCTGCTTTGGTCCCTCCTCCATTCAGCTATAAAATCATCTTCCTAAAGCAGAGATCTGACCACATCATCCCATGCTACCCACCCCCCATTTGGTAAACTCTGGTGGCTTCCTTGTTTCCCCTGGATCAAACATAAAATCTTCTCTAGCATTTGAGGTCCTTCATAACCTGGCCCCCTCCTACTTTTCATTTCTTAAAGTTTTTACTCTCATCCATATATTCCACAATCCAGTGACACCGGCCTCTTTGCTGTTGCTGAAACAGGACATTCCATCTCTGAACTCATTTTCACTAGTGGTCCCCCCTTGCTGGAATGTTCTCCCTCTTCATCTCCACCTCCTCGCCTCCCTGGCTCCCTTCAAGCCCGGCTAAAATCCCACCTTCTACAAGAAGCCTTTCTTGAGCCCTCTTGATGCTAAGGCCTTCCGTCTGAGATTATGGACCATTTGATCTAGCCGTCCATGGTTTGCACAGTTGTGCCCCTCCCCCCCCTTAGACTATAAACTCCTTGAGGGCAGGAGGTGTTTTTTGTTTTTGCTTTTCTTTCAATCTCCAGGATGTATCACAGTGCTGGGCACATAGAAGACATCTGATGCATGCTTGTTGGATGACTGATTATCCTTCTATGACTATGCCATGTCAAAGACAACACAGCAACTTCAAATTTTCCTTCAATGATGTTTATCATATGCCCTCCCCCTCCTATTACCAGAATGGGACTCTTTAGTATCAAGACCCTTAATAGGATATCCAACACAGACTGACTCTGAGTCTGTATTAGTTGGGGTTTTTTTGTTTTAGTCATTTTTCACTTACAGATGACTCTTTGCGACCCCATTTGGAGTT
This sequence comes from Pseudochirops cupreus, assembly GCA_028627135.1. Lineage (NCBI taxonomy): Eukaryota > Metazoa > Chordata > Mammalia > Diprotodontia > Pseudocheiridae > Pseudochirops > Pseudochirops cupreus. Next base: position 561 of record JAQQSU010010096.1, on the reverse strand, counting down.
TTCTTGGCAGACATACTATAGTGGTTTGCCATTTCCTGCTCTAACTCATTTCACAGATGAGGAAACTGAGGCAAACAGGGTTGTGTGACTTGCCTAGGGTCACACAGCCAGTAAATATCTAAGGTCAGATCTGAACTCAGGTCTTCCTGATTACAGGCCTGGCTCTCTATGCACTATGCCTTGGTGCCCTGTTAGGATATGGCCATGAGTATCAACTCACTGAAAATGAGGTAAGATGCTCTTCCTTCTTTACCAACGTGAGGTAAAGGAATGTGAAATATTTCCTACGCCATCAAACACGGCTGATAGGTAGGTTGATTTTCTTAAACAATTTTTTCTTCTTTACAAAAATATATTTGTTGGGGGCGAAGCCAAGATGGTGGCATAGCAGCAGCAACATATCGCAGCTCTTACATAGCAACCCCAAAATACCCATAAAATAGAACTCTAAACCAATCCTGGAACTCCAAAACGCACACAAAGATACTTCACACTAAAGTCAGCTCAGCTACGAGGAAGCATATCAGCACTGTGAACCAAAACCAGCCTGGCCTGAAGCCC
>JAQQSU010010095.1:0-12516 GCA_028627135.1 Pseudochirops cupreus | reverse complement strand
ATTTAGTTTTAAAAAGTTCAGATAATCATTAAATTCCTAAGGCCCCCACTTGAGAGAGAAGTTAAACGATAACCCACCCAGTTTACTGGTTTTTCCAAACCCTTTGTCTGTGATAATAAGATAAGAATGGAATGGGTGGGGCAGGAGTCTAAGGTGAACTGAAGAGCACACATGAGCACACGTCTTCTGAAAGGCCACGTGTTGGCTTAAAGATATTTCTGCGGAAATAGATTGGCATTTGGCTTTATTTGGTAAAATGTGAGACCATTATATTTGGGTATAAATGTCAATAATGTTCAGATTGATCATTTGAACTCTTGGCTATTATGAAAATGTATACAGTGGTTTCAATTTATAAAGTTATAATTTAAGGATTTTCTGTTCCTTATCATCTCTGAAGTTAGCCTGGCTTATTTTTAAGCTCTCCCTTTTTTTTTGAGGGGGAAAGGCAAGGCAATTGGGGTTAAGTACCTACAGAAGACCTGAGAGTGTCCTTTCAGAGAAAGATTCTTATGTTCCCAGGAGAAACACAGGAGGAGATGATGTGGTCCATAGAAATTATTATTCAAAAGTGGTTCCCAAGATTAAACCTGATCCATATGCCAGAGGGTATGGCCTCACACTAGCACTACACACTATATGTACCTTCTATATAAATCTACGTATGCCCATATGCCTATCTATTTAGATAGCTAGACAAGCAAATAGATTGACAGATCCAAAACCAGATAAGAGACTTAAATATTACCTAATGTTTTGGGTACATTTCCTTTTCATACATCAGAAAATCAGGTTATTCACACAGCCAGGGACCAGATGGCAGACATACATACCATCATGATCTGGGTGCCAGAACGCAAAGCCATCTCATCTGCTGTAGAGCCAGGGGTGACGCAGTGAATGAAGATGCCTGTGTGGTTTCCACCAATGATACTGATTTGGTCCAACAAGGAGTTCCCCTGGAATGCCAGTGTGGTTACCTGACTCAGGATCTTCCGGGCAGGACGTCGTCGCACTAGAACATTGCTAAATGAAAAACAAAAACAGATTTTTCTTCTTCAGTACAAGCCCTACCTAGATTCCAATTAAGTTGGTCCCTTCAGGGCCCTCCTGACTTTAGGATTCTTCAAGTTCTCCCTCCACTGATCCTCCAGGTAGCCTGAAGTCATGTTCCTGGCCCACCTTGAAAAGTCCGTCACCTCCCTTGCCCTACCTAGACAGAGAATACAACCGGGGGTTCTTCCCTTTATCCTGCTTCCTCAACTCTATGGCAATAAAAGCATCTTAGAAACTCACCTTTCTGGGAGGCAGGGACTTGAGGGAAATGCCTTCTGGATACTCTCTGTTCCAGAGAGACCTACTAAGAAATATAGAATAAGTGAATAAAGACCAGACTAAAAAAGATCATAGGATTATATAACTGAAGCTGAATGGGACCCCAGAGTCCAACCGGACACTTCTGTAGTAGATCAGACTTTCAGAGGTCCCCTGGCCCCATTAAGGATATGCCCCCCTCTTCTATGAGGCAGATATGCAGGAAGAGTATAACCTTGTTGGGTGGATGTTTTTATTGGATCTATGAATGACTATAAAGAAAGTACAGAGTAGTTAATTTGCAAGTCTTGTTTGTGACTCCCTGTTTGTTAATGCCTCTGGACCTGGTCCTAGGACTAAGTCTTAATGTATATATAGCCTTAGACTAGGGTAGGGAGTGGTCAGGACTAAAGGAGGGTCCTTGCATTTCAATTACCTAAGAGTCTCTGCTATAAGGTATATAAACCCTGTGATTTTCTTGTACCTTGGCTCTGTATGAAATGGTTCTGTAACAAACAGACTATCGAATACATCCCGGTCTCTCTCCTTTATTCAGCTGGTTGCTGGGCCATATTACTGTGCTGGTCACAGCACACTTCACTATTACAGTCCTCTTTTCTCTCTTCTGCAGTTCCCACAGCATGCTAAACCACTAGGAAGAATTGCCAGTGACTTAAAACAACTGCTGATCCATTCCACCCTGGAGAAATGCAAATGTCCCTAAGACACTATACCAGATGGCCTGGAAGATAGGAGAAATGCGTTCTAATCCCAGTCATACCACTAACTAGCTTTATTGTTTTGATTAAATCACTTAGTTTACTTAGACCTCTGTTTCCTCCTCTGTGAAATGGGCTTGATGATGTTTAAGGAACCCTCTAGCTTTAAGATTCAGTGATCTATGGTTTTCTCACAAAGCTTCTAGCATCCTTAAAAGTCCAGTTTCTCTGGTCAACGGGGCTCACCAATTTGATGGTGCACTAGCACCACCTCGTGGCCATAAGGATGAATCCCTGATAGGCAGGTGTTCGGGAAGAACAGAAAGGAGATGGCCTCTCCACCTCACATTTGGCCTTAAACAGTGGTGTGCTGGTAAATGTTTAACAATCAGCTTCCTACCTCCCTGCCCCCAATACAATCAAAAAACATGTTCTAAAGTTTAATCTGCACTATGATAATTTTCTCCATTGATTTCTTGAATACAATCAATTAAACAATAATTAAGGCCTTGATTGAAGCATTTGCTGATTTCTAAGGTGTAAATATTCACACTGAAAATCTAACAATTGGTTTTCTGTCTCTGGTGGGAGTGGACATCAGCACACCACTGCCCTTAGACCATTAGAGGAAACTGTCACGCTGTCTTACAGAGCACCCTTAAATCACAGAGGTGTTATAGGGGTCATAGGACCTGGGAAAGAACCACAAAAGCCATATGACTAGTCTAACACATTCATTCTACAAATGAACAAATTGAGGCCCAGAGATTGTGACTTACTCAAGGTCACATGGGTGACTGAGTTGAGATTTGAGCTCATGTCTGCTGCTGTCAAGTTCAGCCCTTCAAGCTAAGTACTCTCTCCAAACCTCCCAATGATAATGTGTGCAAACCACCATATAAATACAAAAAAGTATTATTAAGTCTTGGCCTTTCCCGTGTCCTAGGGAGGGTTCAAATCTATTGGCCTCCTTCAAAGAGCGCAAAGATAAGCTTGCCCAGACCCAAAGAGAAGACAGAAGCGGCACAGAATGTTAGAACTAGAGGGAACCTCAGAAACCAGTGTGGGTCAGAAAGGGGACATAAGTTGCCTAAGTCACATGGTTGGTAATTGGTAGGGTCAGGATTTAATCAAGGTTGTCTGACTCCAATTTATTTCAGAGACAGAGAGAGACAGAGACAGAGAGAGAGACAGAGATGGAGAGAGAGACAGAGAGATAGGGATAGAGACAGAGAGATACAGAGAGACACAGAGACACAGAGAGACAGAGAGAATAGAACTTGTGCTATTTATACACAGATCTCTAAGTCTGCTGGTGAAGCAAAGAAAAAAGAAGGGAAGGGGAGGGGAGGAGAGGGAAGGGGAGGGGAGGGGAAGGGAGGGAAGGAGAGGGGAGGGGAAGGGAGGGAAGGCAAAGGATCCAATAACCAGGATCACACTACATAAAAATGAATTTTAAAATAGGTGACATGCCAGAAGTACTACGATGGAAAGAGTGCTGGGTTTGGAGTCAGGGGACCTGAATTCCAATCCCAACTTTGCTACTTACTATCTGTGTCACTTTGGGCAAATCACTTGACCTCTCTAGTCTTCATTTCCCTCATCTGGTTGGACTAGAGGACATCTAGAGTCATTCCTGGGTTGGAATCTTTACTCCTCTGATCTAACTCTTCTAGGTCACAGGTGAGAAGGGCAGCTGCAGGGAGCATGCCCTGAAGGTCCTGCCTCATTACTCTCCTAATCTAAAAATGGTTTAGTATCATGGGAAATTGCCTGGTTAAGTGGGGGAGATTTTCCACCCATGGTTGTACCTACCTCCCCCATCTACCACCTCATAGTCCAATTCTATGTCCTCTATCTTCTCTCCTGAAGAGATGCCAAAATCTTTATCAGGAAACTCCTGGGAGCTGCTACAGAGGAAAAGGAAGTAGGATCTCAGAGCACTTCTCCCCAACCCAGAGAGGTTTATTGTTATCATTCTCATCATTCTCATCACCATCTACACAGCATGAAAAGTTTTCAAACTATAGAGATCTAACAGAAGTAGTCAAAGTAATGTGCTAACAATATGAGTTACAGATCATCCCTGTCATCCTGTCTTCTACTATAGAGGTCTCAAAGACACTTTCAATGAGTATATAGAAGATGAATTTATGTGTCTATACTTTGATTTAGTTATTTTAAAAGCCACTATTTTATCTACTTTATAACAGCCCAAAGAAACATTAAATATACTTTTATTCTGCTATCTTAGCTCCACCCCCTGAATATCAAATATAAAAGAATAATAGAAAGACAGTGACTTGTCTCAGAACCATTTCTACCTGAAGTTTGCTGAAAAAGATAAGAATGGGATTACATTACATTTGTCTAATATTTTACAGCTTAAAAAGTATTTTATTCACAACAAGCCTATGAGGTTGATAGTTTCCCTCTGCACACTTTTCTGTAGCTATGTTCTATCACACCTATAAACTGCTTTAACCAACCCAAAGAAGACATGACTCGGTGACCCCCAGCCTTCCTCGACCTCATACCTTACAGAAATAGGGTCTTCCTGGAAGTCCTCAGTGACTCGCTTGTAGAGTGATTGCTTGCAAGGAGGCACAGGGCTACTGGAACAGAAGCTTCCCATCAACTCCTGGTTTGAGGTGGTGCTCAGATCTGGCCAGTGCTACCCAGGTAAGCATGGCAGAGGATAAAGATCAATAGATTCTCTGCACATGTCAAGAAATACTTACCCTCCTATTGCACATGTATTCAGGTTATACATAAATATCAAATTGCTTCAATAGTCACATTTATACTCATCCAGTTACATTGGAAATCAAACCTGTATTTGAATTTGTAGATATCTCAAGTACTCTTGAGTTCTGTACATTTGCATATAGACACACATGTACTTAAGAACCAGACACATATAAATGTACCTTTTCTCAAGTTATAATGCCCTATCTTTCAAGCAGGACCATGGAGAGTAACCTAAGTCCCCTCTGCCCTTCCTCTATCCTCCCCCTCCCTAGACCAAGGTGAGGTAGAAGGAGGCTAAAGGATAGCTCTTTGGAAGGATATTATTAGCTTCAGTAGCAGTCATGTGTGCTTCCCCCCCATACAAGTATTGCCTCTCCTCAACCCTTCTGTACAGTCATCGCCCCATGATAGGATCTCATGGCAATGCTTTCCCTAACCCCCATTTCTCAGAATTCCTGGACATCATTATAACCTAACAAAGTTGAACTACCAAAGAAAGAAACTGTTTACTACTGACACAGGAGGGGAAATCATTAGTGGTTTGAGGTCCTGTAAACTTCCCAGAAGCCTATTATTCCAGGCATTTGCCTAAACTGTTTCATGAAAATTGTCCTACATTGTCCACCAATGAAGTCAGGGATGGATGGGCTTTTAATGCCCTCTACCTAGCAGCAAACTCAGTCTCTGAGAAAGCAGGAGAATGAGGGAAGATACTAGTACCTCTGTGGAGCTTAGGAAGCTGAAGTCGCTGTCCTCCTGAGGATTGATGGCATGCATCCTGATGAGCCTCTGTTTCCCCCACTTTGAAGGTTCTCCAGCAGCCTCTTTGGCCTGCCAAAGAATGGATCAGACAAGTTCATTGGTTTCAAGGTGTTTATCTTGGATGCTCTTGTACTTCCAGGCAAACTACCCCATGCTATTCTCCTCTCACCCTCTTTCTGGAAACACCAGTTCTTTCCTCTTCTATCCAGAAAGGCCTCCTTGGACACAATCAGTGAGGCCCTAGCAAATTCCCACCCCTGAGACAACCGGAGACACCAAAAGCAACTGGATTGTTAGGTTTTTGTTCCTTTGGGAGGGAGTGGGGAAGAATCAAAATCTTCTGCTTTTCTCTAACCCAGCTCTTCTTTATCATGTGACACTCTAGTCACAAATGGCACCCTAGACACAGACTAAAGCAGCAAATTGTTCATCTGTATGCTGTTTGTATATCATTCGTGTGGTGTTTATTAGTCAAAATGGGAGCTACGGGTCAAACCGGAAAAGTCACTTGTTGGACACACGTGTCCAACCTCAGATTAGGTTCTTTCTCATTCTCATTCTTCCCATCCCATGGTGAGTACCTTACCTCACTCACTGGTTCTGCCTGCACCTTTTGGAGCTGTTTCCGTAGTTCACAGACCTCATCAGTTAGCTCAAACACTTTTCTTCGGAGGGAATCTTTTTCCGTCAAACTGTGAGAAATGTCCATCTGGGCCAGATCCCTTGCATTGTATGCCTACGGGAGCCCAAGAAATCATGCACCACCCAAAAGCAGTAGCCTTCAGCCCATGGGGCAGGCACAGAAAAGACAGTTAAAACTTGGAATAGCTCCACAGGAATTAATGGCTTTGTATAAGTCAAGGCTACTCAGATTTCTTTTTTGGACATTTAATTAATTTGTACCATCATTTGCATTTTGTATCCAAGAACTTTCAACTCTAAGTCTGGAAGATAAAAACAATTCAACGCTACCTACTTCAGTTTCAATCAAATCGCTTGAAATGTGGAACAGATTCTCAACAAAGTATTAAGGTATAAAGAAGGACAGACAAGTCAGGTTATAATAGTGGTTGATGGGAAAAGGAACTGGAAAAGATCTTCTTCTGTGAGAAACCGTTCCATACCTCCTTAAAGGTTGGTTTTCTTGATCAGTTTCCCCAAATCAGGAGCAAGTTAGAGCCAAGGTTAAAGGGACAAGTTTTAGAACAAAAGTGGGGGTATATTGGGTAGTTTCCCTAGCTCCATGTTCCCCAGGGAGAAAAGCAGTAAGTCAAGCAAATTTCTTTTTTCTAGCCCATCCAGGTTCTAAAATGAAACCAACTGAGCTGAAAATTGATGAATTCCAATACAAACAATTTCTTTCATTCCCAAGAGATACCTGGTCTCGCTCCTTCTGAAGCTCCACCACCTGGCTTTGCAGGGCATTCATCTTCTCCTTGTAGAGTTCAAAGTCCACCTTGATTTTTTGGAACTGAAAGAGGGTCTGCTCTTTTTCTTCCAAGTACTGATCCAGGGTAAGAAAACAAACAAGTTACTGACATCAACAGGGGTCTGGGTGAAGTACAGGGGCAGACAGAGGAGGTTAAGTGAAAGTGGAATCTAACATAGCATTACTGTTCAATTTTTAAAACGCCAAAGTTACTAATGGCTTCTCCTTTGCTTACAAATTTATATGAGTTGATTAATTTCTATGTATATTTGCATCATGTTTATTTGGTGTCTCAAAATACAAAACTCTTTTCTTGCCTTTCCTCTAATAATTCTCCAGCCTCTTTCTACTCAGGAAGGAAGTTTCCCTTCCTTGTTAAAGTCACTGAATCAAGGTAAGGGAATCCAGCCCAACAAAGAATTGATTGGCCTCCACCTAGATACAAACAGCTCGATTTCCCAGAAATTCCAGCTTCCATACTTGCCAACATGGGCATGTCCTCTGGGAGCGCAAAAGTGGTAGAAGGTAGATAGGATGTCAGTTACCTGTTTGCGCTGTTTCTCAGCAGTGACTGCTCTTTCCCTCAGGGAGTGGATGCGATCCACCAGTTCTTGCCTGCTATCCAGTGCCTCATCCAGGTTCTGCTCCAAGATGTCTTTTTCTGCCTGAGACACTGAGAGGTCAGCATGGGGTACCTCAGCCCAGTGACCCCAAAGCTTACCTCCCTAGGGAGCAGGGATATTGCCAACAGTGAAGTCCTAAGAATGTCATTATTTCATTCAGGGCAGAAAAAAAAATATCATGTAAATTAGCACAAGCTTACAACCCAAAATTTAAACAGAAACAAGCTATGGGAAGTGTGTGTGTGTGTATGTGTGTGTGTGTGTGTATGTAAAAGGGAGAGAGATATAGTTTATAAAATGCTGTACTCAACCTCAGTTCAAATCCTACCTCCGACATTTATAAGGTTTGTGACCATAAGGAAGTCACTTAACCTTTTTGAGCCTTCATTGACTCTCTAAGATTATAAATTTGGTTGTACATATACATATATGTATATATTAGGCAGCTAGGTGGCGCAGTGGATAGAGAGCCAGGCCTGGAGTCAGAAGACTTGAGGTTTAAATCTGACCTCAGACACATACTATCTTAATGACCCTGAGCAAATCACTTAACTGTGTTTGCCTCAGTTTCTTCATCTGCAAAATGAGCTAGATAAGGAAATGGCAAACCATTCTTTGCCAAAAAAAAACCAAAACCCCAAATGGGGTCACAAAGAGTTGATCATGACTAAAAACAACTGAACAACAATAACAACATGTATATTAATATATATATATATATAATATACACACATATGTATACACACACACACACATATCTATCTATCTATATTTATCTGCCTAGCTAGCTATATGGATCATTGATCTAGAACTGGAAGGACCATCTAGTCTACCATATTTTTCAGTCAAGGAAATTGAGGCCCAGGGCTATTAAGTGACTTGCCTAAGGTTGTACAGATAGTAAGTGGGGAGAGGCAAAATTTTAATCTAGCTCTTCTGACTCCAGAGTCAGAGATATTTCCAATCAATATATTTGAGTTTTCTCTTGTGGAAGTTCTAAATAGGTTGCAATTTGCCTCAGTAGAGCAAAGTACCACACGAATGAGATGCAAGTCCTACGCGGGCACACACACACACACACACACACACACACACACACACACACACACAGAGCTAACAAATAGCTCAGGCTCAATTTTTTATAGTTCAAGGGAGATAGATCAAGAACAGGATGTTAGAATCTATTAAACCCACCATTCTCACGTTAGCAAGTAAAGAAGAGCAGTTTCAACCTTCTCCAACACTTGCCATATAGGAATACTACACAAGATGCTCCCATATGCCAAGAGTTCCATGTTCCAGCATGTTCCATGTACTAGGCTGCCCATGACAACCAGTCTAACCCCAAGTGGTTGGGGTCTACTCACCTGGCTGAAAGTCAGAGACCTAAGCTTTTCATTCTCCTCCTTGAGCCTATTGACCTCTCCCTCTTGGAGTTCCAGGTCATTGCTGGTTTTCAGAAACCTCTCTCTGGACTCACGCTCACAGGAGGAAGTCATCTGGACCCGCTGTAGCTCCTGCTTCATTAGATACAACTGTCCAAGACAGAGAAGTACAGAGATCAAAATCTTGACCTCCATGATAGAATGCAGCTGGTTGTAGACAATCACATGGCCAGCTGTGAAGACTAGAGTCTTTTCCACTCACCTTGAAAAAATAAAAAAAGCTTTTCAATTAGGCCAAAATCACTTGTATTGTTTATTCTCCTTTAATAATGATAGTTATAAAATTCAGGAGTCCTTCCATCACAGATATCTTAAAATCTTTTTAGGGGTGTCAATTAATGAATAGTCTCAATTCCCTATGACAAGGGCCAGGTATTGTTTGCTTTGTTTTGTGAGTGAGCACAAACATTATGCAATTGGACTTGAGACCACTGTTAACACAATCCATGCGTCCTGGAGAGCAACTCAATTCATTCTATTCACTTACCCATTGGTTACCAACTGCCAGTGTTATGATAAATGACATCAGACGACACCTAATAACCCCCAAGACTTGTAGTACAAGGAATTATGGGGTCGTGAAAATGTCAAGAAATTATTTGAAAGAGTATCAGAATAATATATTAATCTGAGATAATATGTTGTTATTTAGATAGTCAGATATTCAGTTGTGCCCAGCTCTTTGTGGACCATGGAGTTTTCTTGGCAAAGATACTGGAGTGGCTTACCATGTCCTTCTCCTGTGGATTAAGGCACATAGAAGTGACTTGTCCAGGGTCACACAGCTATTAAGTGTCTGAGGCTAGATTTGAACTGATAATACACTGCCTACTTTATTCAAACATATAAGTACTATTCACATATAAATTATATATATGTGATATATATCTTATATATATATATATATATATATACACACACATATATAAAAACTTGAGAGACAGGATGACCCCAGAGTCAAGAACAGTTTAATTTAAGTCCTGCTTCTGACAAATATTGACTGTGTGACCTCAGGGAGATGACAACTTCTTAGTGTTTCCAGACAAATCTCTAGGATTAAACATTGCAGAGTAGGTGCAAATCTGCATTGGTAGAGATAGTTTCCTTATTGGGAAATCCTTATACCAATCTGTTCTCTGTTGACAGACAGATAGATAGATAGATAGATAGATAGATAGATAGAAAGAAAGACGTGTGGCTCTACTAACCACACTACTGCATCTGTTGAAATGAAGACTTCAAGAAAATCATATTGAAAACTATCCCATTAAGAATGTGCTGTTCTCTAGAATTTAAAGTTCTAGAATCAAATGTTAAAAATATATATATATATTATTATTATTATTACTATTACTATTATTATTATCTACATGCAACTGGGTAATAAGATATACAGGCACTAGGGTATGGAGATCCATCTTGTCCTTCCGGAAAGTCAGAGGGGTGATGGGGGAGGATATAGGAGAGAGCAGATTGGGGGAGGGGACATATAGTGGGATCCCTGTTTTGGGGTGGTGGGTAGAGGAAAGACGGGAAGAAAACTTGTAATTCGAAATCTCATGGAAATGAATGACGTAAACTAAAAATAAACAAAAAACAAAACAAAACAAAAAATAAAAGAATGACCCAGAAGCAAAAAAAAAAAAAAGAATGTGCTGTTCTCCTTTCTCAGCCTGGAAAGGGTCCCAAGGAAAGTTTTGAATTGAAACTCTGAACAAAACACCTCTTCCCATTCACAGTGGTTGTGGTGCAACTGAGAGAAAAAGGAAAATTGTTCCAGTAAGGCATGAGGCAGGTGGTTGTACATTTAAGGGCAGAGTCCATGAGACTGTTCTTGGGACCAAGCCAAGAGACTCCCCCTTATACTCTTCTCTTACAATAACAAGTCTGTCCTTCCAGTAAATATCCCCAAACTAGGGAGGCCAAATCACACATGGAAACTGAAGGACTTTAAATCATAATTTCAGATCTTATGTAATCCTATTCAACTCATTTGTTTTCTTGGGTGCCCCGATTATCTCCCTGTAAGACTACTGAAGCATTTGTCCATTGGTCTGCAGATTAACTTGTACTCTCAGTACTTTGGACAGGGAGGAACCAGGGATAATCTAATGAATGTTTACATCACCTAATTTGTAGAGGTCCGCCTTTTGTACTGGCATTCTTTTAAGATGAGGGTGGGGCAACTTCTCAGAAAGTTGGGCCGATTCCTGCCATGTCAAGCTTCCAGGAAATGAGATTTGAGTATCAGAAATTCCATGATAGGGTTTGTAAGAATGTGGAACAAGAGTGGATCACAACTATTAAAGTCTTGGTGGGGTCAATTAGCGGTAAAGGGACTTTGTGTTGCTGGCAGCAGAAACTAGGAGTCATAGAGGTACATGATTAATTTGTGCAGTAGGAAATGAGGGAAGAGACAGCATGCATAGGGGACAGGAGGAGGAATCCCTTTAGGGCACAAATTCTTAAATTACTCCTAATTTTGAGGCTTCCATTCTTGCAAAGTGGGAAAATGAAAGGCAACCTTTCTGACATCTAGTAAATAGGAGGAGATCAAGCAGCTCTACATCAAAACAAAGTTTGTCCAATTCACCATAACTCAATGCTCCTTTCACACAGTAGGATTAATAAACATTTGTTGAATTTAATTAAATTTTATTTTATAGCTCAAAGTTGGTCTTTATTAATTCAGTCCTTTCTCTAACTGGATTTCACCCTCCCTCAAAGCTATCATAATTATTAATGTATCTTCTGCTTTATGTCTCCTTGTTAAAGTTTTTATTTAATTTTATTTTCAGTTCCAAACTCTCCTCCTGCACCCCTTTCTCTACCCATTGAGAAGTCAAGAAATATGATATCCATTACACATACAAAGTAATGAAAAATATATTTTTACATTAGCCATGTTGGTGGGGAACAAGAAAAATAAAGTTTTTGGGGGGATGGAGCCAATATGGCGGTGTAGCAGCAGCAACATATCACAGCTCTTACATAGCCACCCCAAAATACCCATAAAATAGGACTCTCAACCAACCCGGCCTGAAGCTGCTGTTGAGCCCCGGGGGCGGCCGGACGAGAGGAGCGGTGAGCGGATTAGCAACAGCGGCAAGCAGCGTTGAGAACTAGGTCAGCGGGACTTGCGAAGTTGGGAGGGGAGAAGTCTAGCCAAAAGGCCTCCAGAGCGGAAAAGAGAAAGGCAGAGGTTTTGCACCCGCCTCCACGTTGCAGCTTCCCACCCGCAGCCTGCAGACAGCAGGGGGACTAAGCGATTGTTCTGAGGCCAGTGCTCTCGCGTTGAGCGGCCTGCATCCAGATCACCGTCTTGGGCCTCGGTCCTGGAGTCTTCACTACCCAGTCAGCCAGAAGTAAGTAGGAAGGGTCCCAGCACCTTCCTGAGAGCTACGGCAGCCGGGAGGACCCCAGCGATTTGGGACAGAGCTTTCCCTTCTGGAAGCAGAGCCCCACAGAGATTT
>JAQQSU010010094.1:0-12516 GCA_028627135.1 Pseudochirops cupreus | reverse complement strand
TTACTCTCTAGGAGCTTAGTGAGATAAACAGGATTTATTAGTTTAGCAAAAAAAGAAGGAAAAAATCATCAACTTCCATGTATATAACAATTTATACAAAAGGTTCTGTGTTCATTTTCCCATTTTATCCTCATCCAAATACTCTGATAGATATAGTGCATTATTATTGTCATTTTACTAATGAAGAAATTGAGACGGTGAATGCTTTGCCCTTGACCATGAGATGTTGGTACCGAGGGAAATCACCACTGAGGTCAGAAATTGAATATCTAACAAGCACCCTATGGACCATAGATAAGAAAGGTAAAAACAGAGGAATACCAGGCAGGTGCTAAAAGACATAATTCAAGTTCAAGTCAACCAAGGCTGACTCTCACTGTGGGTAACGGGGGGACGGGGGAAGCATACAGCAGTCTTAAGATTCTCACACATGAAGCAGAGAGCATTACAAGAGAGTATTGTATGGAATTGTTCTAAAAATACCTTGTTCTAGTCTACATATTTGCCGTCTCCTACATTCCTTCATCCACCAGTGAGGAGGGACTCTGTAGATAAAAATACCCTTACGTGCGTAGGCTGAGGAAGGAAAGATTTTCCTTGTCATTCATGTTGTTATATTGCTAAGTTAAATGTGTTTTTGAATGAATGTGTTTTCTGGTTGGTCTTGTAAGAAAACCATTGGTGTTGACCTCAGAGTATATTTCATTCCTTTAAGGGGGTCATTGATCCATTTCGGGATGTCCATGAGCATGCTTATCTTTGACTTTCTGCCATGTTTCTGGTACATTCAGGATTTCATTTACTCTATATGAATTACATTAGTGTATTACTTGTTCTAATTTTCTTTCTAATTTGTTTGATTTTTTTTCTTCACGTAACTTTTCAGCAATTTTTCTTCCCTTTGGTTACACACTTTTGCTGTTTGTGAAGGGTATTGAAAGGGAGAAGCCTCTAACTCCACCATCTTGACTGTAAAACCCAATATCCTCCCCCCCAACCCCCATCTCCCTGTAACCACAAGCCAGGTGGGATTTTTGTTGTTTTCCTTTGGAATTCAGTTTCTCGGCTTCAGGCTAAATTGTAAACATCTGAAGGCCTTTGAGCCCAGGTTATTCACAGCTGTAGCAAATTAGGTGCTGAGGTACAGGCTTTCATGCCTTTGGGCATTAAGCCTGTCAGGCCCCCAGTTTCCAGCTTCACTCAAGTGGGCTTAGTCAATGAGTTAACTTACATGGACTGTACATACATGGGTTCAGCCAATCAGATGTGGAGTAAAACTCTATATAAGCTGGGAGCTTGATATCACCTTGGGGCTCACTCACTAGAAGCATACATTTCCTGGGGACTCTTGATGTCCTGGAAAGAAGACTTTGGGTAGCCTTTGTTAAAGGGCTCCCTGCCCACCATGAATGTGAACCCAGAAGAAGAAGAATGAGGGTGAAGAGAGAAAATGAAAAGAAGAAAATGAGCATTGAACATGGACCATTGAGAAGGCTAGAGGCAACAGCTATAGCAGAGGCTTGCTGAAGGAGCCTCTTGGTTGTGAAAGTGAAATGATCTGACAGGCAGAGACATACCCCAGGAAGGAGGCTTAAACTTAAGTCCCTTTTAAGAGCTGCTATCAGTTTTTTAAAGCCTCCAGGCTTTAAAAGTGAATTGAGATACTGGTGTTGGTAATAAATGGGGAGAGCTCTTAAGTTGAGACTCTCCAGAAGTGGTATTGCAATGCAGATCGGAACTTTTGTTTAGAGTGGGCTAGAGGGAGATGGGACTTACCAGAATGCAGACCGCAACTTCCATTTGGGAATAGGGTGGGGACAAGTCTATGAGGATGGGAGTTGCCTCCCTATGTAAGATTGTGTGCCCCACCTTTTGCTCAAGCAGAAGCGAAGGATAGCGGGACGGAGGGAGGAATTTTTCTTTGTTTGAATTTGAGCCAAAATGAGACCCTGCCCCTTCTCCAATGAGAAGTCAGGGACACCCTTGACTTTCCCTGCTCTGAGTCTGTACCCCTGAGTTCACCCAATAGAAGTTAGGTATGACAAAAAGAATGTACTTTTTATGACACTCAGGTTTTTTTAAAAGAAAACACCTGGAGGGGCTCGATCTCTCTTTTTCTTTGGACATGCATTGGAAAGGGACTTTCCCTCCCCCCTTCCAGGGTATTTAAAAAAATAAATTTTCCTGTCCACCGCAAGCTCTCTTCTGCATTTCCTTTGATTGGGTAAGTGGGATTTCTGACCCACACAGTAATGTGTGTAAATATTGTTGTCCTGTTAAGCTTTGTTTTCCTAGAAACAAAAGATAGGGGCAGGAGCCTAGAGCCTACAGTCAGGCAGGAACAGGGAGAGTTTTGAGTGGAGCAGTCCCTTCCACCATGAGGTGACACAAGGAGCAGGAGCAGAGAGCTACCTGTGTCAGGATCCAGGCAGGGGCCAGAAGTGGCCAGCCTATAGGAGGAGGAGCTATGTCTGAGTTAAGATGAAAACTTTGCAGCAAGGCAGGAGCAGTGAGAGTGCCAGGTGGGAGCCTGCAACAGCAGGATGAGGAAAAGGACATATCCCCAAGTGGACTTTATTTGGATACTCTATTTGGTTGAGGGGGTTGTAACCTACTTTGACCTCGGGTGGAGAGTGTGTTTTCTACTATCCCTTAAGATGTGTTGTACTAGGGGAGACCCTGGCCTGGGATCCCCTGATTGTATAAAGGATGTATAAGGTGAGGGATATGCATGCTGTTTTATATATTGAATACAATGATATATGCTGTGTACCATGTTCCATATTGAGTGCTATGTCATATACTGAATGAGATGTTTTGTTTAAGGCGATGTGGCCACCCGGATAATAAGTTATGTTGTTATGAATGTTAGACTTTGGTTTCTTGAATAAGGTTTAGTTTTGAATAAACAGAGTGCTTATCATATCTTGCCATTAGACCCTTAAAATTATTCACAGCAGCAGCCCTCAGGTGTGCTGTGTTGATTGTAAGTACACTACCACAGAAGCCCCTCCATTCCAATCAGGCTGCTCAGACTAAAGTTCCTTATACCCCACTGTCTTTGTAGGGTCCTGAAACATCCTGCCCACTCCTCCTTGACCTCCTTCAAGACCCAGACAAAAACCTAACTCTTACAGAAGGAAGACTTATGCTAACCCTCCCCAAATATTATGTTTCTTGCTAATTCCAAATTCCTTCCTCACTTAAATCTTCAATTTATAATCTAGTTTGCCTTTCCTTACACATCCCTGATAGTTATTCTCTTGTCCTTACATGTGATTCCTTATTTCTATTGGGTTAGAAATTCCATTAGGGCAAGGACCCTATCTTCTAATTCTTCTGTCTGACCCTTATGGTGCTCTGGTCACACTACGGTTAATATTGGATTATTTCCTCTCTCTGTTTGTGAACATGAGTATAAGCCTCTAATGCACAAGTCACAATGTTCCAGAACTGAGATTCAGACCTACTGCTCACACTGTACCTGCTCCATTTTCATCAGGAAGCAGTCAATGAAATTCCAAGGATCACTGTGGTCCAGTGTCCTTTGGTGTTCCTTCACTTCTTCCAAAATAAATTCATGTGGTAAATGAATATTTAATTGCTTTGTGATGAGATCCAGGGAAATAATACACTAGAGATGAAAAAGAATTGTAGACCTAAGAAGAAGAATTTTATATCACTCTTTATCAGAAGGAGAAAGTAATTCTAGTTGTTAGTGGTAATGGGAAAAATGGGCTCCTTCTCCACAATGATTTATCTTCTCATTGAGAATTGTAGAGACTAGCCTAGAAGTGCTTTGGAGGTGAAGAGCACACTGCTATTCAGAAGGCCTTGGGCTCAGGGGCCCAAGCTTTCTCCATCAGGGTGAGTAAGGAGATGATCATCAAGGTGGAGGTGATTTGACCAGCCTGGATCCTTCAGGTTTTCCCCCTCCCCAAACTACTTTGCATTTATTTTGTAAATATTTTTCAATATATATGGTTTAGCCTCTCTGGGAGCAGTTGCAAGTCTGTATCTCCACAAGGGAGCAGCTATGGACACTGGAGTGAAAATATTGCTGTTCCCCAGGGTCTTGGGTTTGGAGGTCCTGGGCTGTCTCCATCAGGTCAGAGAGGAGATTGTGGTCAAGGTGGTGGGTATGTTAAACAAAGATCAAGGACAGAACCTCAAAGATATTCACACTTAGGGGACTGAAGGTGGATAGTGATCCAGAAAAAGAATATTGAGAAGCAAAAAGCATACAGGAAGAAGAACCAGTAGAGAAAGGCATCATAAAGGCAACTGAAGAGAGAGTATCAATCCACCAGCAGTTACTGAGCTCTTACTAGGCTTTGGGCTAAGCACCAGGGCAATGGTTCTCAACCTTCCTAATGCTGGATCCTTTAATACTTGTATGTGGGCGTATCTGCATGTGGGCAGACCCACCTCGAGATGGATAGAGGAAGGGTGTCTCCGTTCCTAAGACCATGGGAAATGTGTGTTTTCCAATGATCTTAGGTGACCCTGTTCGACCCCCAAAGGGATGGCAACCAACAAGTTGAGAACCGCTGTACCAGGGGAACACAGAGAACAGTGACACTGTCCCTGCCCTCAGAGAGCTTACATTATAATGGAGGAGACAACATATATACAGACTAGTGGCAAAAGTCCCCGATTCCATGGTGTTGTGGGCATGCTACTCTCATTTTATTCTTATATTAGACCTGGTGAAATATTTTGGAGTAGGAGAACACATATAATGAATTGTAAGCAATGTATGACAGCACCCTCCTACTGCCCAGTTCCTGCCACCCAACACACCCACTCCCCCCCACACCCACACTCCCCCCCCACACCAATACACAAACACACACACACACACATACGCACACAGGTTTTGCCTTTTACGGTTTAAAAAGTAGCTGTCCCATAGATTTTATGGCATCACCATCCCTGTTTATGCCATCCTCCAGTGCCCTGTGGCCCATCTAAGTTTCAGATTTCATAGAAGGAAGACAACTCCTCCGCTAGATATCTTAGATAAAGGAGGAGGAAGAAATCTGAAAGGGAAGCCCTTCCCAGAGATGCTGCTGAGGCAACTCTTTGCCTTCCTAGCCAAGTTCTCAGCCCTGCCTGCCTTCCTGAAGCTGGTCAGCAAAATATCAAGAGAATCTATGGACACCCTGAAATGATCCTAAAACAATGCCTTCTCCCCCTGGCATTGTTGACCAAGGTAACAGAACCGATGCTGTTAGGGTCTTGTGACCTCTGCTCCTTCTGATATGGAATAAAGCTATTGAAAGTCATCCTGCTAAATGTTCATCCCACACTGCCTCCTCACAAGATTAGCATGAACTCATTAGCAGAGTGCACTGACTCTCATCTCTTTTCTCTGCTGTCCTGACCCTCAGGGCTTCTAGGAATGACCACATTCTTATGGCCATATCCTCAGGATGGGCCCCAAAGGGCAGACATGGTGGTTTCAGACTACAGTAAATTCCTTAGACTAGCCTTAGTCTGCCTAAGTTACCAGGGATAGGATGGATTTTTCTAAATTCAGTTTTAACAGAGTAAAGAAACACCAACCTTTTGTTTTTCTTAATTCCTCCACAAGGTACTTTGCCTCTTCTTGGACTCGCTCCTCAATGCTCCTCTTCCCCATCCCAAAATTCCTCAGGGTGATGAGGAAGAAGCAGTGGAGATCCTTTCATCTCTCACGATTGCTTACACTAAGTCCTATAAAAGGGAACAGGAAGATGAGAAGCCTTAGACTTCAAAGTTCCTTATAACCCATGTCAAAAATCTATGCCCAAGGGCCCTTGACTCACACCCCTTATTCTAGGAGAATAGAATGAAGGGTGGGAGGTATCAATTTGCTTTCTCCTCTGTCAACACTGTTTTCTGTCCCAACCCACACTCCATTCTCCTTTCAGCACAGTCAGAAACACATCAGGTGGCCCTACACCCACATCTCCCCGCTGGAAATGAAGTGGCCACAAAGAGGAAGGCCGCAATAAAGACATGTTTTTGAGACTGAAGGGTTGTAGGGTAAGTAAGATTTTATCTATGAATCTTTTGACCCAAGGAACCTAAAGGATTATGATGTCTTGAAGTCCTAGTCTCTCTACTTCTCCCAAGTACCAAAGAATGAGAGTCTTTTATTTCTTGTCTTTCTGTGGGTTACTAGGTGGTACAATGGATAGCGTACTGGGTCTGGAGTCAGTAAGACTCATCTTCATGAGTTCAAATCCAGCCTCAGACCCTTACTATTTATGTGACCCTGAGCAAATCACTTAACCCGGTTTCTCTCAGTTTCCTAATCTGTAAAATGAGCTGGAGAAGGAAATGGCAAACCACTTCAGTGTCTTAGCCAAGAAAGCCCAAGTGGGATCATGGAGAGCCAGAAACAAATGAAATGACTGAACAAGAGGTATATTCAATAAGAATAGAAAGTTATAAAAGCTAAGTAGCAATCCTGATATTAATTGGCTTTTCTGAGTTTCTTTTTTCCCTAAGGAAAGGCACTATGTAGGATTGTTATTTATGGGGAAATGATTGTTGAGTCACAACAAAATATAACTAGCATACAAAGGATTGTAATTTGAGCAGTAGCCAAGGTGTACACACATCTTTATGGTGCACACATGGTCTACACATACTAAAGTTTATCATGTCATATCCTTCCTTCCCTAAATCCATCACGCCTTCCTACCTTCATATATCACTGTGTGAGATATGATGAAGACTCCCTCAGAAAACTTTTAGGCTGGGGGACCCTCATAGAGTTAAAGTTTGGGTTTTCAATTCAGTTTTTCTATAAAAACAAGCTGCTGGCCCTGAAGTGTTCCAGGAGAGGAGGACAGGAACACAGATGTGCTAACACATCTGCATGGTTACCCAGGTCAAGAGACTAACAAGGATGGGAATTGTACAAGAATTCTTAGGTTACTAAATCTGCAGGATAATCATATCTGCTTAGTGCCTTGCCCAGTTGTATTGTAAGGGCAAGCTGACCACCAAGTGTTACAGGAACAAGGACAAGAATACAGGCTTTGATAATGTCTGTTCATTAATCAAAGGAAAAGGGGGCACCAAAAAATGTAGGAGCTGTGCCAAAGTCAATGGACTGCTAAACTTCCAAAATGATTGCATCTGCTTATGGTATATATGTCATCCCTGTGCTTGGGTTAGATTTTGGCATGGTCTGACACTGGGAATGTATGGAATGCATTCAGTGTGAGTTGTCCTTTTCTCGAAAGAATCACAATAAATTCCTTTCTACTTTCTACCTTGAGAAGCCTCTGAGTTTAATTTGGGTAAGGGTCTTTGGTACCCCACACATCACCCTCTGATTCCAGACACAGGATGAGGACTTCATCTAACTACCATTATATTGAGAACTACACTTTTGCCTGTAATGTTATTTCCATAGGACTTTTATCAGGATGAGGTTCTTCACCCTCTGCTCCAAGATCCTTCATAAGGAAATCTTTGAACAAGAAAGTGACTGATATTCCTTGGAATGACTTTGAACTCATGTTGGTTCCATTAAATATGTCTCTGAAACAGCAGTAGCTAACACAGTGAGGCCTCCTAGGATCTGTGGTAAAGTTGAGATCCCCAGCAAAGGGCTTCTGCTCTCTCTTTCACTGGGGACAATCTCACAAATTGTATTCACTAACACATACACTTGATCTCAGAACACAAGGAACTCTGCAGCTTAAATAGCTCCCGCTATGCCTCAGAATCCCCTCAAAAAAAAAACAACAAACAAACCAAAATCAAAGACACAAAAGCAGGTCCTCTTCAGTAAAGGTGAAGAGCTGAAGAAAGGGCTCTGCAAAGTTTTGCTTCAGAAAATTTAAACTTTTACCATTGTTCTGTTTCTGATTTTGCTGAATCATAGCCTCCTGTGGTCAAGTGATCTTAGAAATTGTCCAGTCCTCTTTCATTTTATACATGAAGAATTCTGAGAAAGATTAAGTGACTCATATAAAGTTTGAGATGGTTTAGTCTCAGACTAAGCCTAGGACTCAGGAACCCTGATGAAAATCCTGGATTCTTGCCACCCCAGATCATGAAATGAAATGAAAATAACATAATAAACACGACTCTTCATACTCCCATTTCTTTCCTTCTTGTAGACTTCTCAAAATCATCACATCCACATTTGAATTCACTGTCTTCCTCACACAAACCTTCCCTTCTTCTGCCTTCTCTAGTTCTACTGAGGGAACCACCACCCTTCCAGTCACTCACATTTACAACCTCAGTAGGGTCCTTAATTCCTAACTCTTCCCTCATCTTCACATCTAATGAGTTGCCTAATCATTCCTTTCTCTACATCGGCTTTCTTTTTTTTTTTTTGGTGAGGCAATAAGAGTTAAGTGACTTGCCCAGAGTAATATAGCCAGTGTTAAGTTAGTGTTAAATGTCAAGTATCTGAGGCCAGAATTGAACTCAGGTCCTCCTAACTCTAGAGTCACTGATCTATCCTCTAATTTACCTAGCTGCCCCTACTTCAGCTTTCACAACTGTCCCCTTTTCTTCACTCAGTTATCCACCCCTCTAGTCCATGCCTTCATCACTGGTTCCCCTGGAATACTGAAATATTTCTGCCTCCAGTCTACTGTCTCCAATTCATCCTTCACCTACCTACCACAGTGGTTGGACTGCTCAGACACAGTCAGACCCACTGCAGCTCGACCTTGACATAGTGATGTCATTTTGGTACTCTTCCAGCATGAAAGACTACAACCAAAGTCATTTTTCTCAAGTGATAAAATGAATATATCATTGTCCTACTCAACAAAACCCGTGGTTCTGTGTTATTTTCAGGATCAAATATATAAACTCTTCTTTTAGGCTTTTAAAGGCCTTCACAATCTGGCCCCAACCTACCCTTTCAACCTTACTGCACATAATTCCCCTCCAAGAACACTATGGTGAACAGGACTGTTCTCTTCTATCATGCTCCTCCCTGGTATCATACCCCATCCTCACCTCAGTCTCCCAGAATCCTCAGCTCAGCTCAATTGCCACCTTGTTGAATCAGGCCTTAGCTGCTTCCTACAGCTGCTAACGTCCTCACCTTACATCTATTGTTGGTTTGTTCGTGTGTGTATGTAACATGCATGTGTATGTGTATATAAATAAACATATGGTATAGATATCTATCTATCCATATACATGTAAATGTACATGTTATCTCTTCTCCATCCCATCCAGCTGTAAACTCATTGAGGGTACTGACTATAGTCCTGTTGGTCTTTGCATCTCCCAACACCAACCCCAGCACCTGGCACACGGTAGGTGTGAATCTTCCTCCATCTCATTCCCCCAAACTCTATACTCCAGTTCTTCCCACATGGCACTCCATTTTCCATTTCTGTACCTTTACATTGGCTCTCTTCTTACCCTTTCCCTCCCACCATGGCTCTAATGCTCTCTTTCTTCTCAATTTCTTTACCCTCCTTTAATACTCAGCTCAAATCCCACCTTTTACAGAAGGCCATTCTTGGCCTCCATGGACTGCCATGTTGTGCTGCTGATTTATGCCTAGCCTGCAATCCGTTATATCCTAGATCTTTTTTTCAGATAAATTGTTGTCAAACGACCAAAGCATCTAGGTGGCACAATGAGTAGAGCACTGGACCTGCAGCCAAAGGTTCTGTGTTCAAATCTAGCCTTAGAAACTTACTAGCTGAGCTAGTCACTTAACCTCTTCTTGCCTCCCTTTCCTCACCTGTAAAATGAAGAGTAACACTAGCACCCACTTCCTGGACTTGTTGCAAAGATCAAATGAGAGAATATTTATAAAGCACCTGGCAAAGTGTCTGGCATGTAATAGGTACTATATTTGTTACCTATTGTTGTTGGTTCATTCATTTATTTTCCACCTGGATTTACTCAAATGCCCCTACTATAAGTGTTCTACTTTTGCTGTAGCAGAGAAATGGGATTGCCTTTCAGTCAAGTTATCAGAAGTGGTAGTCAAAAAAAGTTATCAGAGACTTTTCCCAGGCTTTTAGAATGCCACGAAAGAAGGATTTTTGTCCTAATTTTAGCTTCAGTAGGCTAAGCAAGGTGACCTATTCCAGAAGAAGCCAGATTATTATAATTTTTAAGACTATTTCAAAAAGTATAGATAACCTTTCCTTCACACGGATTCTGACACACATTGGCTATACCACATCTTGCTTGGTCTTCAAAGACTCAATATTTTGGATGAGTGTTGTCCTTGACTTAAGTAATTTTGATCTACCCATTACAGGTGGCAGGTAGCAAATTCCTGAACACGAGCTTCATTTTATTTATTTTATGGCAATTTTTCTAACTTTGTACATCTTTTGCCTGCCACTCACCCTTTTCTGCTATACCCAACAAGAGATGTAATGTACAAAGATAAATGTCTCAATGTCCTACATAGTGTGGGGTCCTGTCTCAGTTCTTCACTTTCTTGCTGTCTTAAGAAAGGTTGATTTCTGAACACTTAGAAAGTGTGGTCACTGAGAGTTAGCCTGGATTTATCAAGAATAGATCTTTCTAGCCTAATCTCATTTCCTCCTCCCTTCCTTCCTTCTTTCCTTCCTTTCTTTCTTTCTTTCTTTCTTTCTTTTTTTTTTTTGCTGTATTATCAGACTAGGAGATCTAGGCATTGCCTTGACAGGCTAAACACAGATTTCAGCAAGGCATCTGACAATGCCTCTTATGACATATTCATAGAGAAGATGGAGAAGACACTGGTCAGATTGCCAGAAGCATGTTCCTAGGAATCCCAGGTTACACAAAGTTGTGGTCATTGTCCAGTAGGAGGACACTAATGTAGGTGCTAGACTGCTGAGCAGCAAGGAGAAAATTCCAACCAACTGGAAAATATACAACAGTAATGGATCTTTGAAGGTAAAAATCATACCTGAGGGGTGAATGATTACAGCAAACTGTAATGGCCGGATAGATGGGAGAAGTAGATCTCTCTTGTATTGACAACAATTTTTTAAGAATATAATTCTTTTCCTTATTCTTGTCTTTTTCTTCTTGCTCTAAACTAAGCAGAAACTTACCTAATTCATTGCTGGCGAATTCAAATATTGGTATATGTCCTCTGTCAGCAAACTTATGCTCATAATCAGAGCTTCTTTCACTGCCTTGTACTCATGTAACAGGACAACATGCTCAACACCCAATTGCAGAGTGAACACTGTCCCATATTCTTTTGCTAGCTGTGAAAAGAGATGTAGGCAGTAGGGAGACGGTCATCACTGAATCAGAGAGATGAATAGCACTGCTATTGTTGACCGTATTGGAGAGTATTTTTGCATGTGTGGTCTTTTTTTTTCTTTAATCTCTTTGGGGTACAGACCTAGTTAATAATTCTTTACATACTCCTATTTATCAGTTCTTTCTCTGGATGCAAAGAGTGTCTTCTTTCCTATGTCCTTTGTGGTTAATCTGGGTATTTATAATAATCAAAATGACATTTTTGCTCAAAGTTATTCTTAAAACAATATTGCTGTTACTGTATACAATGTTCTCTCGGTTCTGATCATCTCGCTCATCATTATTTTGTACAAATCCGTGTTCTAAGATTGAGCTCATCATTTCATATAGCATGGTTGTATTCCATCACAATCATATCTATCACCACTTGTTCAGTCATTCACCAATAGATGTGTATCCCTGCAATTTCCAGTTCTTTGCGACCACAAAGAGAGGTGCTATAAATATTTTAGAACATTCTTTATTTTGGGAAATGGACCTAGTAGTGGTATTGCTGGGTCAAAGGATATAGGCAGTGTACTAATTCTTTGAACACAATTCCAGATTGCTGTACAAAATAGTTGGATCAGCTTACAGTTCCACTAACAGTGAATGTTCCCCAGTTTTGCCACATTCCCTCTAACATCTGTCCCTTTTTCCTTCCATTGTTTTAGCCAATCTTACAGATGTAAAAGTGATAACTCAAGGCTGCCTCAATTTGCATTTCTCCAATCAATAATGATTTAGGAAACTTTTTCTTATGACTATAAATTGTTTGTGTTTTTTCACTGGAAGCTGTACACATGCTTTGACTATTTATCAAGTGTGCAATGATTCATCGTCTTTTAGATTTTACAAAATTCTTTATGTATTTGAGATATGACATTTTTATCTGAAAAACTTCTATAAAAATTTCCCCTCTTTTCTGCTTTCCTTTGGATCTTGTTTACATTTATTTTATTTGCACAAAAGCCTTTTAGTTTAATGTAATCAAAATTATCCACTTTATACCTCACCCTGCCCACTCTTTTTTTATTCATAAATTGTTACTTATCCATAAGTCTGATGAGTAATATGTTCTGCGTTCTTCATATTTTCTTGTAATATCTCTCCTTACATCTAAAATATGCATCCATTTTGACCTGATCTTGATGAATGGTGTAAGAAATTGGTCTATGCCCAATTTCTGCCATACCGCTTTTCAGTCTTCCAAAAAACTTTCATGAAATAATGAATTCTTTTCCCAAAATCAAAAGTCTTTACACTTCTCAAATA
>JAQQSU010010093.1:0-12516 GCA_028627135.1 Pseudochirops cupreus | reverse complement strand
TTGGTTTTCAAAATCCTTCTTCAGCTCATCTCTAGCTTTAAGGCATTCTTCATGTTTATTGGAAGCCCCTGGTGGGGGCACTCTGGCTGCACTCTCCTCCTCCCTCTCTTTGCCATGATCTTTCTTTTCCCCAAAGAAGGAATCTAGGGTTTGGTTGCTGTTCTTACCCTGCTTCTTATGCTTATTCTTACTCATGGTTCCTCAGACCGTGATTTTTTTTTTAAATCTCTGTGGGGCTCTGCTTCCAGAAGGGAAAGCTCTGTCCCAAATTGCTGGGGTCCTCCCGGCTGCCATAGCTCTCAGGAAGGTGCTGGGTCCCTTTCCTACTTACTTCCGGCTCACTGGATAATGAAGACTCCAGGACTGAGGCTCAAGACAGCGATCTGGATCCAGGCCGCTCAATGCGAGAGCAGTCGGCCTGTGAACAATCGCTTAGTCCCCCTGCTGTCTGCAGGCCAGGGGCGCAGAAGCTGCAATGCAGAGGCGGGTGCAAAACCTCTGCCTTTTGCTTTCCCGCCCTGGAGGCCTTTCGGCTGGACTGCTTTTTTCCCCCCGATTTTGAAAACTCCACTGACCTAGTTCTGAGCGCTGCTCGCAGCTGCCGCTAATCCGCTCACCAGAGAGGCTCCTCGGCTCCTCCCATCAAGGCGCCCCTGGGGCTCAGCCAGGGCTTCAGGCCAGGCTGGTTTCAGTTCGCAGTGCTGATATGGTTCCTTGTAGCCGAGCTGACTTTAGTGGAAGGTATATTTGTGTGCGTTTTGGAGTTCTAGGATTAGTTTAGAGTCATATTTTATGGGTATTTTGGGGTGGCTATGTGAGAGCTGCAATATGTTGCTGCTGCTATGCCACCATCTTGGCTCCACCCCCCTAGTTATTGGTCTTTATGGAAAAATTTATAAAACTGGTCCTTTAATGGAATTTAAGTCATCTGATGGCATCTTCCCTCTTTGAGAAGCTGCCATTCAAGATCATAGGGACAATGGAGTTTTCACTAGACAGCACTAGCCTTTCAGCCCCTCCAACTTCTTCACTTGGAGAAGAGATGTTCCTAGATTTGATGAGGAACTTGGAGCATCATTGATTTAGTTTAAAACCAGCTTAGAGGTTTTAATTCTCCTGGAGAGGTTGTAACTTATTTAATGGTGATTCTACTTTCTATGGGAGAAAGATAAAACAGCAGTAACAAATAGACTGGCCCCAGTAGAGGGGGAGGCCCCCAATCCCAATGATCTCCCCATTTGGCTTTTACAAGATATACATTGGGACCTATTGATATGGATGCTTACATTAGATTACAGCAAACCGGCAATCTTTGCTTAAGGGTCTGAATGATTATACAGCATGTCTAGAGAACTGGAATAAGTTCCAGGAGATAATACAAGAGGAAGTTGAGAATCCTAATCATTTTATGATAGGCTGTGCAAAAGTGCTAAACTGTATGGGAAACTAGACCCCATCAACCTGAAATATGCATGTATTAACATATTGTTATTAACATATGTTAACATATAAGTGTAGTATTGACATATAAACATATGTTGATCATTTCCTGAGAAAAGGAAACATTTCCATAAAGGATTTCTATCTGAATCACTGCGTACAGAGGAGAGAGGAATTGAGAGTATGAACTATATGCAAATGGAGGAGGGGCAGAGCCAAAATAATTGTAGCAACTACTCTAGTTTTTGATATTCCAATTTTCCATTTTGATATTTCACTAATGCCTAGATGTAAATGTGGGAAGAAATAGCAGGTGCATGGGGGAGGGGGAGGGGAAACTCCTTTCTTTTGCAAGAGGCACGTAGTTGGCAGGAAGAGAATAGAGAAGTTTAGGTTTTGAGTGTATTCCAATGGCCACAAGGGGTACTAGAGTCTGTTGAAATATTGGGAGTCTGGCTATTATAGTGCCCTCAAAAGTGGAGCCAGGTATGAGAGAAATAGCTAAAGTAGCGTGCCACCAAGTGGCCGACTTGGATATTGTACTCTGAGCTACTTGAAACTCCTTGACTGATGGAGGGATAACCAGATCACAGATTTAGAGTTGGAAGGGAGGGTCCCTCATCAGAGGTCATCTACTCCAACTTCTTGTTTTACAGAAGAGGAGAGTAAGGCCCAGAGAACTGAGGCTCATACATGTAGTGACAGAGCCAGTATCTGAGCCCAGGTTCTCTGATAACGTACCTCATTATGTGGCAGTCACCACCTCTCCTTATGTTTAAAGGAGGCAGGACCAGGCCAAACAAAAGTGTAGTAAGAGAGTCACAGTGCCTAGAACCAAGGAGTAGGACCACGGTGCTCTGCCCTGGTCAGATCCCATCTGAAAGAGTGTATTCGGTTCTGGGCTCCATATTTAGGAAGGACACTGGGGAGGTGGAGAGTATCCAGACAATGGCAACTTTGGGTGGTGAAGGGTCTCTAGCATATGCCACATCATCATCATCATCATCATCATCATCATTTATATAGAACACCAATGTTTATAAAGTGATTTACAGATAACGTCTCATTTACTCCTCTCAACAACCCAGGGAGGTAGGTGTTCTTATATGTCCATTTGACAGATGAAGAAACCAAGGCTGAGAAAATTTAAATTACTTGCTCGGGATCACAGCTAGTCTGTGCCCAAGATGGGATTTGAGGCCAGGCCTTGTGGATTCCAAATCTACTGTTCCATACCCCTAGGACCATGAAGCAACTGGGATGTTTAGCTTTAAGAAGAAAAGATTTAAAGGAGAAAAGACAGCTAATTTCAAGTATTCAAAGGGCTTTCTGGTGGAAGAGGGATTAGACTATAGGGTAAAACTGAAAGCAATGGATAGAAGTGCCAAAGGAGCACATATAGGCTTGATGTAAAGGTTCTCATTGGTAGAGGCTAGTTGTGACCAATGGACAGCCTTGGGAGATCGTGGGTTCCCCCTGCATGGAAATCTTTAAGGAAAGGCTGAATGACCAGTGCCTAAGTATAATTTTGAGAGAATTTTCATTCAGGATTGGGTTGATTTCCATGGCCTCTGAAATCACTTCCAACTCAAAGGTTCTGTGAGAAGACTGACGATGTTTGGGCAGAAAGGATTCACAACACTGTGGACTGGTGACTCAAAGGAAATTAATTTAAAAATCAGTTAAAATATCAACTTTTTATTTCCGTGTGACTTAGATTGCCAGTCTGACACTCCTTCCCTTCAACAAAGCCCAGGGGCTTGTTAGGTTGAAGGTTATAGTTGCTTTTGGGGAGGGTTTTCCAATTCAGTTACATAAAAGTAAGACTTCTCAGCATAAATTCACGCCCAAGTTTTCAAGGAAGTTGCCAGAAAACTGTTTATTCTTTAGAGGGGTGGATTTGGCTCCCTACCCACAACCGGATGGTAGAATCCTTCTATTTTCTATGATTTTGTTAGTGGTGAATGATGGCTTTGGAAGGGTGGGAGGTGGGCATGTAATAAATTGTCTCTGGAACTCATTAAGAGGTCCTCTTAGTCTTTGTCAAATTTCATTTTTTAAAATAGCCCTCGTTAAATAGATGAATTTTTCATTTGTGAGGGTTGAGAACCCAGCAAATATGGGTATATAGTATTAAAATATCTATATTTCTTTCTATTGATTTTGCCTTTTGATGTATTAATACTTTATCTCCACTAAGATCCTATACCAGTGTCTCACCATAGCACAGAGATAGCTCTGGGTTCTCGGTATTGGCATATCCAAAGCAAAGCTTTTCCCCTAAACTCTTCCTTCTGAACTTTCTGCTTTCTGTTGAGGGCGCTACTATCCTCTAGTTACCTAGGTTCAAAAGTACCTTTTCTTCTGGTGACATCTTCCTAATGGGTGGCATCCTGGAGAGAGAAGATCCATTTCTTACTCCTTGAGACCTCCAAGCTGGACCAGAATTAGATCCAGAATGTATTTGACTCCTAGACTTTTGGAAACTTACAAGGTTATAGCCTGGTGTGTGTGTGTGTGTGTGTGTGTGTGTGTGTGTGTGTGTGTGTGTGTGTGTGTGTGTGTGTGTGTGTGTGTGTGTGTGTGTATTCCCCCCCCCCCAATATTCTTTACCAAAAATGCAAGAACAAAGACAAGACAAAGAATGAAAGTTCATAATCATGGGCCACCTGTTGGCCTCAGATAGAAAGGGCCCAAGGCTTCATAGTATTATATCTCTTCTCTCCCCAGAATGCCACCTAATAGGGAGAAGCCACAGGAAGAGGAGGGGCTGAGGTTCTGGTCTTCTTGTGTCTTTTGAATATGCCACAGTTTTCTCTATGCAGTTGCAGTCAGTTAAAGAGGCTCCTATTCATCATATTATAAGCTGACTCGAAACAGTTACAGAAGGTCTACCTGCACATGCTTCAAATTTTTACAAGGCATTTCCATTACATGTCATCAAGATTTTCCCAGAAACAAATTCTTCAGTTTCTTCCATGTGGAGAACTGTATCAATGGTACTCTGCATGTGTACATCAGGATTGGGCTCAGTGGCCACACTCCCATCATACTCACAATGGGCTCTTGGCTTCATGATAACTCAGGTTGAGAGGATACTAGTCCTCTGTTACATAGCTATGTAAATAAGTGAGTCTATCTATCTACTTGACTAATACCCAAACCATACAATCTTTAAGGAAAATCCTTTTAGTATTTCAAAGAGAAAATTATCACAATTGTTGGGTAATTTAAGGGCATCTGGAATATAGTGACTAGAATGTCGGGTGAGAAACTATTGGAAGGAACTGAAGATGTTATCCTGGTGAAGAGAAGACTTAGGGAAATCCTAATATAGAGAGTGATAGCTATCTTCAGATATCTAAAGGACTGTCATGGGGAGGAGAGAGCAGGACATTTAGCTTTGAAGAGGAGATTTAGGACTAATGAGTATAAATTATGGAGAAGAAGATTTCAGCAACTAGAGATGTCCAATGGTGGAATGGGGTGACTTTTTGAGATGCTGAATTCATTGTTCCAAGAGGTGTTCAAGTAGAGGTAGTATGATCACCTGAAGATATTTTAGGAGAATTTATATGGTGAATCAGGGTGGGAGTGTATTAGACATTAGATGGTCTCTGAGTTGCCTTTAATTTGAATATCTTCTGATTATAATTGTTTTAAGCAAATATTTTGATGACTGATGTCTTCTGTGACATAGTAGGAGGTCAGACTAATTACTTCTGGCCATAGGATAACAGAATTAGAACTGGAAGGGACCTTAGAGGCTATCATATCTTGCCTTCTCATTTTACAGGTGGGGAAACTGAGGTATAGAGAAGTTAAAGGATTTAGCTGAGGTCATCCAGATTGTAAATGGCAGAGACAGAATTTGAACAGAAATCTAGTCCCCTTTCCACTGAGCTACTTTTCTTCCAGGAAAGATTTCTGAATAAATAAGGTAATGAAGTGATGACATGTGTGTGTGTGTGTGTGTGTATACACACACACATTGAATGATTTTTGACAGAGTAAATATGATTAGCTTTGTCCATAACCACTCTGAACCCACTTCCCTCTTGGCACTTGAAGAACCTAGGTGAGCCAAGCAGGTTCAGGGAATTCAAGGAACCTAAAGGCTTAAGGCTCCCACTTTCCTTAAGTCAATGCTGTCCAATGATTGCAGAGCATCTATTTGTACAAAATGGTATGAGCTGGTGGATTCCCTGTTTTGCCACCATCTTTGGATCCTTGCTTTGGATGGAGAAGGGAAAACCTTGTGTGTGTCTGTAGGTGAGTCTAAGGAAACTAGTTTGGTAAAGGCAGCTGGCTGGTTACAGATGACCTATAGTTAGGGCACTGCGAACTTTTATGCTGGTGGAGACAAAGGGAGCCAAAACTTTTTTATGAGCACATAGTTTTATGGGACATAGATCAAGCTAACCATGGGGGTTAGCAGATTTCCTTGGGTGCCAGGACATGCTGGAACCAGCTCCTGTTGGCTTCTGAAAGAAGATTTTCCATGTGAGCATTACATTTCAGAAATCAGCAAAGGCTACGGATTAGGCTTTGATTTATTGTTCTGTTGATAGTCAAGATTTAGAAAAGTGATGGAGAAAATCTTAATTATACATATTTAAATTTAAAAGCATCTTGCATACATTTCCCCCCAGACCATTGTTAAAAATTTATCAATACATCCCTCCCTCAATTTTGCTGTTTTTGCCCAATCTTCATCTTCCTCCTACGTATGAAGGGTCTGATATAACAGATTTGTACCATTTGAGGGCAAAGCCGGCTGTGAATTTGCTTTGTTGGAGCAGAGATAATTCCAATTCAGTAAATGTTTATTAGGAATCTGCTGTGTGGGAGGCACTGTGCCTGGTGTCAGAGAGCCAAAGATGAATGAGGAGGGTAACCCTGACTAAAGGCTTACTATCTAGAAGGGGCAATTAGCTATATGTGCAAATGATGATAGAGTGGAATATAAGAAGGTCTTTAAAGTACAGAAAAGATTCTAGAAGAATTCAAAGGACCAGGAGAGGTTGCTTTATGTGTGGTGGATGGGTGTGGATGGACACACTCAATGGAGGAGGTGGCATTTGAGCTAAACCTCCAAACCTGGGTTCATCAGGTGGACATGAGGGTGGTATATGTTCCAGGAAGAGGGAACATCATGAGAAAGGGCTCAGTTGTGGGAGAATACAGACTGTCCAGCAACTGGGGAGTAGTCCAAGCTTGATTAGAATTTGGAGCACGTGACAGACAATGCTCATAGTGTGCAAAGGCCTTTACATTCATGATCTCATTTTAGTCTCCTAAAAACCCTGCTGGGTGTGTGCTGCAGGTGTTCCGATCATCCCCATTTTAAAGAGGGAGAAATCAAGGGTACAAGACACTTGTCAATGATCACTCAGCCAGAAAGTATCCCAGGCAACCTTCAAATGCAGGTGTCCAGCAATCTCTTCACTGCTTCTCAGATTATCTTCCAAGACTTCTGGAGAATGCACACTTGCTTGGATTGCGACAAGCTTCCCTTGAGGCCATGCACCATAATGAATAGAGTGTTGGATTTGGGATTAGAAAGACATGGGCTTGGATCTTGGATCTTAGCTATGTGGTCACGGGCTCTTGGAGCCTCAGTTTCTTCGCTTGAGTTTTGATGAGCCTCAAATGAAGTAATGCATGTGAGGTGCTTGACAAGCTTTAAGTTGCCATGTAAATATTAGTTGTTATTGTTGTTCTCCTGGAACCCTTCTCTTCTGATGTCAAATTCTGGCTCTAAGACTTCCTGGTGTGTGATCTTGGGCAAGGTCCTTTATCTCTTTAGGCCTTAGCTCCCTCTTCTCTAGAATGGGGATCATAATACATGTAGTGCTAACATCACAGAGTTGTTAGTCTCAAGGGAGATCATGTACGTTAAGTGAGATATATATATATATATATATATATATATATATGTATATGTATATGTATATATACACATATATTATATATAAATTTAGTTATTACTACTATTATTACCACCTAGCTGGGAAGGGGCTAGAGTGTTAGCCAAAATGACTAAGTTATCTAGGAATTAGTCAGGAAATGTGGGTGATATGAAAAAAGAGATATCCATAATTCTTTTGAAGCCTCTTTACCTGCCTTCAAGGCTCAGCTCAAGCATGAGCTCCTACAGAAGACCTGTCTTGATCCTCCCAATTGCTAGTGCCCCAGTAAGGGAAATTGAGGCATCTAGGTGGCTTGGTGGATAGAGCACTGGGCTTGGAGTGGGCAATTACATATGCCCAACCTGTCTCTTCTTACCTTTCTCCTACTTCAGACTCATTATTACTTTTTGGATTTTCTTGTTGCTATCTAGAAATGCTGTAAATTTTTGTGGGTTTATTTTATAACCTGAAACTATGTAGTCTTAAGAAGACTAGGTAAGGAGAGAAACTGGGAAACTTCATAGGATGGTAGCTACTATCTTCCCTTCCTTTCTCCTGTTAGAATGTAAGCCTCGAGACAATGGATAATTTATTTCTTTATATTTGTATCTCTAGTACCCAGAGCAGTTCCAGGCACATAACAGGGGATTAGCAAGTGCTTATGGATTGATTGAATTTAAGGAACAAGGTCATGGAGAGTAAAACCTACTTTGTCATGACACTTTTTTTTTATTCCAAAGAAATGTTCCTTACACAGTAGCAAGACCAGGGATGAGAAGGTACTCTTTTAAATCTGATTGGTCCCTTTCTCACCAAGTAAAGTGTAATATTAGTGACCTTTGGGTCCCTTTCCAGGTTTCCTGGAGAATAGATAGGCAGCAGAATCTTGAGCCTGGAGCCAGGAAGACCTGAGTTCAAATCTACCCTTAGATACTTACCAGCTGTGTGAGCCTGGGAAAGTCACTTAGCTTCTGTCTGTCTTAGTTTCCTCATCAGTAAAGTGGGGATAATAATAGCAGCTACCTCTCAAGGTTGTTGTGAGGATTAAATGAGATAATATATGTAAAGCACTTTGCAAACCTTGAAGTGCTTACATAAATGCTAACTATTATATTCCAATAAAGCAACTTGAAATATTTGGGCAAATGGGAGCTGGCCAAAGTGAAGGAGATCTGTATCTATAGATCTTTCCTTTATTACAGGCTAGTCTGTTCTGGGTGAGAGTCATATCAGAAATGGAACTTGTTATTCTTTGTGCAAAAAGTTGACACTGAGCAGCTGATCTTGGGTTGGCCTTGATTTGTTAGCCAAGCATTATGAAACAATAGGGGGTGGAGCATCAGTCTACCACACCATCAGCAAGCTTCTTCACTGGCTGAGATTGAGTCAAGGACTGGATAAAGAACAAACCAATGAATTGATTTAATCTCCAGGGCCCAGTCATGGGAATCCCAAAATCAGTTGAGGTATGGCCTAAAAAGAAGATGGCATTGTCTTCTGTGGTTTTGAGGAGAGCTTGACCTAGGAAGCATCATGGACCTGGCATGGCCTAAAGAACTTTAGTTAAGGGATGGGTTGGAAAGCTTAGGTGGCATTCCCTCTGGGAATGAATGGATTTCTTTTGTTCTCTTGGGGAATTTCCTACCCTGGATTCCTGGAACAGGGTGGAAGACTGGAGTGAGTAGCCACAAAAAGAAAGGAAAAGAAATTTATTAATAAAATGCCTAGGAAGCCTGGGTAGCAGCTTTAGTTCAATTCAATAAACATTAACTGCATACTATGTGCCAGTCACTGTGCTAAACTCTGGAACCTCTCGAGGAAATGGTCCTTGGTTCTGGATCTGTACAGGAATGGTAGGCTTTAGGGGACACAGCCAAAGAGAAGAATTTTGTGACATTTAACTGCATCAATGAGATCTTGTTCTGCCAAGGCTGATAACTATATTTGACCTAGGTTCCTGTAATAGGAATTTCAACAGTTTGTTTCATCATCTACCTAATCAATAAAGACATTAGTACTTGGGCTCTTGCTTGTGGTTCTTGAGGATAGCCTGTTATAAAACCCCTCCCAGAAGAAAGAACAAGGCTGCCATTTTAATCTTACAATATGTTTCTAAGATAGTGTGTCTGTCTCCCTTTACATTGAATGTTTTAATCACCTTATGCTGTTATGTTATTGGTGAATGTGCATATTTTTGACTACCATGTAAATGAACCCTCCAAAAAGCACTCCTACTTTGGATTGTGTTAAGACAACCTGTTGAAGGATGCCAAGATCTGTTACCCAGATATGTCAGCAGGGGCTGAGAAAGAACACTGGTAATTAAGGTACAAGTCAAAGTCAGAAAGGCAAGTCTTCTGGATGGGAATTAAGAATAAGAGCAGTGGCCATGGTAGATGACCAACAGTTAGGAATGGCCTAAGACCGTAGGCCAGATCCTCTGTTATTTACAGACACAAATAGCTAGAATGTAGATTAAAATATAGTCTGAACAAAGGAGTTATTTAAAGAATTAAGTGAAATTTATGAGAATGGGCTTCCAGCTGGGGGCTCTGTGAACAGGTGGTCCATGAATTGGGCCTTGGAGCAAGGGAGAAATTTGAACAGTTAAAGATGGGAGGAAAGTCTGTTCTGGGCTTGGGAGTAGCTTGAACAAAGTCATGCCACTCCTAGGAAAGGAGAGGACATGATGAGAACGGGGAACAGGTCTTGCTTGACTATATTATAGAGTACATGAATTAGAGCAGTACGAGATGGGCAAGTTAGCTTAGGGTAAGACTGGTTTGGTTGTTGTCCTTCATCCTTAAAGAGGACCAAAATAACATCACTGTGTTAGAGTCAAGTTACAGTGTATTTGACTGGCTGATCAGACCAATACAAGCTAGGAATGCTCCATGATAGGAGCATATAGTCCATGTGAACTATTCTCATCCCCATTTTGTAGTTGTTCAGTCCTGTCTGACTCTTTGTGACCCCATGGATCATACTCCAGTAGCTTCAAAGATACTGGAGTAGTTTGCCATTTCCTTCTGCAGTGAATTAAAACAAAAAGAGGTAAGTGACTTGCCCAGGGTCACACAGCTATCTGCCTTTGAACTCAGGTCTTCCTGACTCCAGGCCCGGTATTCTAGCCACGTAGCTGCCTCCTCACCCCCATTTTACAGATGAGGAAACTGAGGTTGGCAGAGTGCCTTGCCCAGTAAGTGTCTAAGGCTAGATTTGAACTCAGGTCTTCCTGATTCTAAGTCTAGCATTCTATCCACTATGCCACCTAGGAGACTGAGTTATATCAAACAGTAGCTGTTTTGGCAACAATTGTCTCAGCAGTTGTCAGGAACCCTAACTTATTTTTTTGAGACTTATTCTACATTATTCCTTCCCACACTGTGTTCCAGCCAAACTGGTCTACTTGATAACTCCATTACATACGATTTCCTTTCCCTCCTCTGTGCCTTTGCCCAGACTGTGCCCCATGCCTGGAATGTGTTTTCTTGAAATTCCTAGCTTCTTTCAAGGCTCAGCTCATGTGGCCCCTGCTTCACAAGGTCTTTTCTAATATCTCTGGTTGTTCTTCCCCTAATTACATTGTATTGACGTGGTACACATTTTATATTTAGTCATCTGTGTATCTGCTGAAGCCTACTGTACAATGTAAGCCTTTCTTCAGGAAGAAGCATGGAAAGTTTTTTTTTTTGTCTGTCCATTATTAGTGCCTGGTACAGAGACTGGCATAGCTTAAGTGTCCAATAAATGCTTTTAAAAATTGAATTGAGCTTTCCTGCTGCAAGTTTCTGTCTTTAGTGTCTATCTCTTCATGGATTGGGCTATACAGGACTCTGACCTTCCTCTGGATTTGTTCATTACTTTTATAAGCTTTCCTTCTAATTCACTGTTAGGATATTGTCATTCTCTTCATATTGCTGTTTGAATAACTCTGCAAACATTCATGCACACTTATTCATTATGTGTAAAGCATTTTATGACGCATCAGTGCTGTAGGAGAGATAGAATATTTAGATAAGCCAGCCTGGCACAGTGGTGAGAAATCTTGGGCTTGCCACTAGTATTTATTTGAAAAAATGAGGACTAGATGATCTCTAAGATCTCTTCAAGTCCTAGGTCCATTCTCATGTGTGAGTCCCTGCCCTCATGGAGCTGACAGTCTAGGAGAACAAGCATAAGTATGGGGCTTGACCTGCATATCCCTAGATTGCCCAACAATGGAGGCCTCTTGTTTCCCTTGAATTCTCCTTCCACATGAATGAGAGTGACCTCCTTGATTTTAAAACTGGTCCAACTAGTCAGTTTCTCTCCTGTGCATTTTCTTGCTGTGTCCAGAAGATCATAGTTCACCCACAGCACAGGTGCCATGAACTGAATCAGGTGGGGGGGCATACCTTCCCCCCTCTCCTTTTAGACGCCATTGATGGAGTGTTTACTTTGTTCTCTTTCAATTTTTCTTCTCAATTTCAGGTACAAGCGATGGGTGACCTGGCGTCCAAGCCATGGCAGCCTTAAAGTCAAGAGTTTATTGCTGGCCAGCCAGTGTGGTAGGGAGAAACTCTGAGAAGTTGGAGGTCTGGGACTAGAATCCTAACTTCTGGTTGGGACTTGGAATGTCGGATTAGGTTCTATAGGAACCAAGCTACGCTATGAACCGAATCTCCTTTTCTCCCCAGAGATTGAGGTGGTATGGGGGAGGATCAAGCCTCATGTGTTGGGGGAATAAGTTTGTAATTTTGTAGTTATACCTTCAAAGTGAATATTTCTTTAAAAAAGTGAATCTGACTGTTGGTGCTTCAATGGAACTGGGGTGTAGGAGACCACTGCCTTCATTGGGGAGAATACCATTGGTAAGGACTGGAGCTGTTTGCAGAGAACCTAGACATCCTTCACTCTCCTTAAATGTACCAGAAAACCTGAGGATGAGGGAGAAGTGATATGCATAACCTTCAGACAGTAGAGGCCAGGGTAGTCAGTGTTATACATAAATTAAAAATATATATAATACTATGTTGTGGGAATCTGAAGATCTTCCCTGCCCCTAGGCCCTTTGCTAAAGTGCCTACGTGACTGAGGACCCTTGGATATTTGAAAGTATACTCTGTTCCCTAATAGGCTGAATGTGGTCACGTGGAGCCTGTGGCGCCAGGCTTGTTTTCCA
>JAQQSU010010092.1:0-12517 GCA_028627135.1 Pseudochirops cupreus | reverse complement strand
AGAATGTGAGGACCTTTATGCATGGTATTGATAAAGATATTAAGTATTATTCCCAGATCTAAGTCCTAAGGGAGGCTTAATATATATCCCTTATCTATGTACCCATCCCCCACAACCATCTTTTATATAGATAGATATAGAAATATATAGATATGTCTATATTGATATAACTATATTGATATAGATATATATGTATATCTTTCTCTCTCTCTCTCTCTATCTATCTGTCTATAGATCTATATAGATACAGATATATACTAAGTGTCCCTCTGTGTATATGGTCAGCTTAGTACCCAGTTTAAAACAAATGACATTTTCCTAGCCCACTGATGAGAACACATGGGAAAAACCAAAGGCGTTACATTCATTAAGATGACATTTATTTAATACCCCTTGTGTGCATAACCTATCACTCTGTCATAGAAGAAAATTCAATTAGTCCAAAACAATTTACTCTTCACAAAGTCATGCTAATTGTTTCTCATTGACTTCTGATCTTCTAGTTGGTCCACACTAACTTGAACCAAATCTGCTCTAGTATCTTCCAGGATATCAAAGTTAAACTGCGCCAACTATAATTAAAAGTGTGAGGTATTCTGTCACTCACTGCTTTTCTCTGATAATTCAGGGGCTAGATAATATAGTATGAATATCTGTGGCAACACTAGGTGAATATCTAAATGAATAACTTCTGCTTAGATCTGCAAACCCCAAGATGGCTCTAGAAGACCCTGAGAGTACAGATTTAGGTTCCTGGGAAAAGCTCAATCATTACAGTTCTTGGATGCCTAGTTCAAAGGTAACCAAAACATTGCGATGGCTAAGTATGCTCTTACTAAGACACTAAGAGATACCTTAGAATGTTTTGATATGCCAAAGGAACCTAAGAAACACCCTTTCAACTCCTCTTCCAAAGCCAACATGTAGCCAAATCATCATTCAATCCAAATGCATATATTAAGCACCTACACTGGGGATACAGAGATACAATGAAATAGTCCCTGACCTCAAGGTAATGTAATTTACTGGGTAAGAACACTGGATGGATAATTAAGACACTTCGGTTTAAATCTTGCCTTACTAGTTGTATGACCATGGACAAGTCATTCAACAGTTTCCTCACCTACAAAATGAGAATAACACTTCTACTACCTACCTCCCAGAGTGGCTGTGATACTTAAAGAGCTATATGAAAATGAGCTATCATTATCACCAGAAATATCTCCCCATATGGTGGATACATGTGGATATTCTTGGCTAAATTCACATCACTCTAGGAATGCCTAAAGGTAGGAGCCCTCTGGAGCTTCAAGTATGTACCACATTCCACTTTAAGATATTCCATTAGGTACATTCATCCAAAATACCATCACTTGTCTATATAGTATAACAATTAGTTTTATCCTAGAGGGAATACCTAAGATCTTATATTATAAAATAATATCACTTTATTATTACTAGTGTTATGTTAGTGTTACTTTCTCTTTTTAAAGATGAGTACCAAAATTCTTTTCAAGTCCACAGATGTCATCTTGTCTTTATGAGTTCTCAAAATAATCACTAGCAACTCTGCTGGAATGTCTGCATTTTTAGTAAGAATCTTAAGATACATGTCATCAGCAAAAGATTCTTTTTTAATTACAAGTTTAGGTACTCTTCAATTTAATGCAATATAATCCAACAAAGATTATTTTTCTTCAACATTTTCTTTCTCTCTCTGGATTTGCCTTCTATATGCCCATTAAAAGTGGTATTTATAGGGTTAATTAATCACTAAATCAAGGGGGGAAACTGCCCTAGTTGAGTTTTCTAAACTAGGGAATTGTCCCAAATATATTCCCCCCCCGCAAAAAATGTATATGACCATCAAAAAATTATAGATTTTTTTTCAAAACATTCCGTAGTAATATCTGCCATTGCTTTCTATCTCCTACATTGCCTTTCCTTTGATCCTAACCCCAAACTACTTTTGTTGCCTTACAAAAGAAGACATCATCTACAATCTCTTCTTATGTTAGAGGTCTATATTAAAATTCAATCACCTTTTTCCTCCTTTCATAAGATCAGAAGATTTAGAATACAGGAACCCGAAGTAGTCACCTACATTTCACAAATAAAAAAACTAAGGTCCAAAATGACTAGCTGAAAATCACATAGACTTGTTGAAAGTCACAGGTTGTTAGGAAAACAGTACATTACTATCTTTAAAGAGCTATATAAAAATAAGCCATCAGGAGTATCTTCCTATATGGTAGGTGCATATGGATATTCCAGATTAATGTCACACCACTCTAGGAATGTCTAAGGTCAGGGGTTAATATCTGAACCAGGGTCTCTTTCCACTAAACCAAAATAGTCTTAACAGCCTATACGTTAGTTTTTATCCTAGAAAGAGTACCACCTTCTTACCAAGATCACTTCCTGCACCCAATAATTTTTCTAGACCGCACAACATGTTTATAGCTTTTATCTACATCTTCTGTGTCCTTATAATCTTTCCTGAAAAAAACCCATGCCCTTTAAGTCTAGCCCATGTTCTGTTTCACTACATACATCTTGCTTATTCCAGTTACATCACAGCTATTGTCCCAAACTAAGACCTTTAATTGCTACTGGATGTTTTCAATCCTTATTCCATTTCAAACAAACATGACTGATCTTTTCTGAATTTATCCTAACACAAGATAATTTTTGCCAGAGTATCACAAGTCTTAGATTATAGTTACTCTCTTTTGGCCAATATATATTTCACTTAACTTTTAGGTATTGTCATCTCTTATTAAACAAAGTTTAAGTCTTCTCTTAAAATATTTAATAATATGTATGATATTAAAATTTCATACTATATAAATTCTAGATTGATTCAACAGTTAATAAATTAAATTTATGAATAAAATTTGGGAAGAGGGTAAAATCTTGCAATGGAAATAAAGCTATAGATGTGACTATCATTCTAGCATACTCAAGGCTATTATTGGGCCTCATCCTACCAAAAAGCAAAATGACCATAAGAAGTAAAATGTTTGGGGCAGCCAGGAGGTGCAGTGAATAGAGAGAGCACTGGCCCTGGAGTCAGGAGGACCTGAGTTCAAATCCAGCCTCAGACACTTAACACTTCCTAGCTGTGTGACCCTTGGGCAAGTCACTTAACCCCAATTGCCCTGCATTCCCCCCTCCAAAAAGCAAAAAAAAAAAAATCTAATTAAAAAAAGAAGAAAAATATTTCACTCCTAATAATGAATTAACATTTTTAGGGCAACTAGGTATACAAGTGACAAGCTAGCACATAGTCATAGAAATGTTGCCTATTTAAGTATAAAAGAATCTTTTTGCGAGACCTGAGCTTAATGGACAAGTTCAGCTGGTTGTGAATATAAAAAGACAGAGACAGAGGTAAAGTGTCAAATTCTGACCCATCCTTCCCTCTCCTCCTCAATACTTCATCATCACAAACCAGCAGTAGAGATTCATCAATTTCAAGAGCCTCACCTCTAACACACCCACACACAGAAGTGGCTAACTAAATGCAAGACAAACTATACAGAACATTTCAGATGGCATATGATCTGTTTTTTCTCAAGGGAACAAGCAATCTAATTATATTTGTGTGTGGTCAATCAACAACCATTTAATGAGAACCAAGTACATGCACACTATACTACAAATGCCAGAGAGAGACACACACACACAGAGTGAGAGAGAGACAGAGAGAGAGAGACAGAGAGAGACAGAGACAGAGAGACAGAGAGAGACAGAGAGAGACAGAGAGACAGAGACAGAGACAGAGACAGACAGAGAGAGAGAGAGAGAGAGAGACAGAGAGAGAGAGAGGGAGAGACAGAGAGACAGAGAGACAGAGACAGAGAGAGAGAGAGAGAGAGACAGAGAGAGAGAGACAGAGAGACAGAGAGACAGAGAGACAGAGAGACAGAGAGACAGAGAGAGAGAGAGAGAGAGAGAGAATCCCTGCCCTCAAAGAGCTTACATTCTACTGCAGGGATATGACATGAATGCAGATAAACTTAAACTAGCTAATTTAAGTGGGTTCAGAGCACTAATACCAGTAGGTTTGGAGAAAAATCCTCAAAGGCATTAAAGAAAGTTGCACTTGAGCAGAGAAATGAAGGAAGATGCTACAGAAATAAAACATGCGCACAAATAATTGAGTATAAAATACTTTGAAGAGGGAGAAAGCACTGACAATTAGGGAAAGAAGCAGCACTGTACAACAGAAAGAGAACTGTCACTGTAGTCAAGGGAATTGGTTCAAAGCATTCCTCTGACACTTACTATCTGCATGACTTGGGTCATACAATAACAAACTCACTAAACCTCAGCTTCCTCATCTGTACAATGAGGGGCAGGTAGGTGGTGCAGTGGGTGGAGTGTTGGGCCCGGAGTCAGGAAGATCCAAGTTCAAACCTGGGATCAGACACTTACTAGGTGCGTGACCCTGGGCAAGTCACCTAACCCATGTGCCTCAATTCTTCATCTGTAAAATGGGGTTTGCTTTGGCAAGAAGAAGGGGCACCTCATTGTGTGAATCTGGTGAAGGACCTGCCAATGGTTGGGAAAGGTGAAATTTGAAACCACATCACAGCACCAGAGTTCATAGAGAACTAACTGTAAGGGACCTAAAAGGTCATTAAGCTTAATCTCATTTTTGTTATTGTTCAGTCATCTTTAAGTCTCCCTGATGCCATGGACTATGTCCATGGAGTTTTCTTGGGAAAGGTACTGGAGTGGTTTGCCATTTCCTTCTCCAGATTGGTTCTTCTACCTATCTGACAGCATCTTCTCAGTCTCCTTGGATGGATTTTCATCCAGATCATGTCTGTCAACCACAGGGGTCTCATAGGATTCTGTAATTGACCCTCTTTTCTTCTCCCTTTATACCCCTTCCTTGGTGATCTCATCATCTCCCATGGATTCAATTATCATCTCTATGCGAATGATTATCAGACTTACTTATCCAGTCTTAACCTCTCTCCTGACCTCCGATCTTAGATCTCCAGTGACCTATTGAACACCTTGAACTGGACACCCCACAGACATCTTAAACTCAACCTGTCCAAAACTGAACTCATCATCTTTTCCCCAAAACTTTTCCTCATTCATTTCCCTTTTACTATCAGGCTTACCACCATCTTCTCCCAGGCTCATAATAAGAAGTCAAGGTGTTACCCTTGACTCCTTATTCTCACTCACCCGACCCCCCAGTCAATCTGTTACCAAGGCCTGATGATTTTACATTCACAACATCTCCCATATATGCCCCACTTTGACACTGCCACCAACCTGATGCAAGCTCCCATCACCTCACATCCAGACTATCCAATAGTGAACTGGTTGGTTTCCCTACCTCAAATCTCTCCCCACTCCAACCCATCCTCCAATCAAAGGGATCTTCCTAAAGTACAGGTCTAACTATATAATACCCCCATTCAATAAATTCCAGCAACTTCCTATCATGTCCAGTAACAACCACCAAAAAAAAATTTGGCATTCAAAGTCCTTCATTACCCCATATCTTTCCCCATCTTCTTACACCCTCCACCCCCTATGTACTCTTAAATGCAATGGCACTGGTCTCCTTGATATTCTTTGAACAAGACACTCCAATTCTCAATTCTAGACATTTTCACTCATGAATGGAATCCTCTCCCTGTGCAT
This sequence comes from Pseudochirops cupreus, assembly GCA_028627135.1. NCBI lineage: Eukaryota > Metazoa > Chordata > Mammalia > Diprotodontia > Pseudocheiridae > Pseudochirops > Pseudochirops cupreus. The sequence continues at coordinate 6,844 of JAQQSU010010092.1, read as the reverse complement.
CTCATGTTCCAAACTTCCCCAGTTTCCTTCAAGTTCAAGTAAATATTTTGTATAGAAAGGCTTTTTTTGATCACCCTTAGTTCTAGTGCCTTCCCTTTGTTGATTACTCCCAATTTATTCTCTATATAGCTTGTATGTACATCGTTGTTATGTTTTCTCCCCCTCTGCCTTTCTTTGTATCCCCAGTGCTTAGCACCAAGCCTGGCACATGGCAGGTACTTGATACATGTTTATTGACTGAATGCATGACTGTATTAACCTCCCTGGGACTCAGTTTCTTCTTCTGTTAAATTAACTGAAGGTCCCTTCCTGATCGAGAGAATTCCAGGAAGGGAATAAGAAGAGGGAGTTCTCGGCATAGATGATGACTTATGAAAATGCGAAAAGATAGGGAAGTAACAGCTAGTTGGCAAGTTTGTCTGGAATGTAGAATGAGTAAAAGATAATAATATGAAAGTAGGTTTGAGCCAGAGTAAAGAGAGCTTAAGAAGTTTGTAGTTTCTCCTAAAGTCAATAGATAGCCATGAGAGTATTTCAGTGGACAGGCCCAGGAACAGGATTAGTCATTTCACTGGGCTAAGAAATGGCAAGGTGTGGAAACTCCTTCCGTCAATGCATGTGGGCACATTCTCTACAACCTACAGGCTTAAGTGACCAAGAGCCCTGAGAGGTTAAGGAACCTGCCCTGGGTCCTGCTTCCAGCACTCTTTCTCTATCCTTTGCAACATGCTTCCTCACACTTCATTTCATACCTTCTAAATCCAAAACCTTTGGCTGAACCATTTTTCTACATGCAGTAATTATTTCAGATACGTAAACTTTGAAATCATAACAGCTAATTGTTTTATCCTCTGTTGGCTATCATTATTTATTATTGGTTGAGTGACAGCAGTGTGTCCATACAGAACATTTCTGAATGCATATAATTTCATGTTTGTCTTAGAACACTGATTAATTAATCCATAATCACAATGACAGAAATCAGTTACAAGAAATTCTGCAAAAACATAAGAGCAAACGAAATGATAGAAAATGCTAAGGGTAAAATCACCCTCAGACAATACCCATTCAATTACATGAATATACTGAAAATATCTGTATTGACACACAAAGAGACAGAGAAGGATGAAAGGAAAAGGAAATAAAATATATTTCTGCTGTTAATACGGGAATGCTTTATACTGAACTTGTTATTTCAAAGAAAGTGCACATGCTCAGGATGTCACACTTATCATGCTCCTTTATATACAGGCCTATTTTCCAGCATAATATTTTTTACATATACACTTTTGCAAATAGAGGTTTATTAGACATTTACTGAAGAAGCCTAGAAAATAACAGTCTTTAACAAGAGCATTGTGTTTTTCTTTACTGAAAGTTTCTTTATAACAGTTTAAACATTCAGAATATTATTTTTTTAAATGAGGAAAATTGGTAGATGAAAAATCTGTAACCTATTCATTTGTTTCAGGGTACATCTGAAATGTGGTAAGGGGATACTTTCAGGCAGAAAACTCCCCCCACCCCAATGTAACTCACAAGAGAGAAGAAGGGGGAAGGGGAGTGGCATTACATGCAAAGTTTAAATCCACTAAAATTTGAAAGAAACACTTTTGAAAAGTTTGCAGAACCATTAGGGAAATTCTGGCTGTTTTTTTTTTAATTACATGTTGGAATAGATGAAAAATTAGTCATCAGGTTTATTTAAAGTTCTTTGTAATTTTAATAAAAGATAAAAATACAAAGGAAGGTGAAAATATTTTAAATTATTGACTCAGGAGAAAGCTGGTTTATAAGAATTTTTCTGTACAATAAACATCCGACAAATATTTAACAACATTAGAGGATGTCAAACAAAGGCAAAATGTGTGCATTTTGATGTCTTTGAAGTTTAAATTTTGTGATAATATTTTTGTTTTTGTCATTTATTTTACCTTAAGAGAAAAAAATAGAAAAATGATTGACCTTTCTTATCATTTGACTAAAAGTATACGTTTTCCTATATTGAACGGATAAGTTTGAACTAAAAGAGAAACCAAATTTCCAAGTTTGGGATGATAATAATTCAGAGTTTCAGCCAAACTTGGTCATCAAAGCTCAAATCACTTCTAGAACTCTTTTTAAAAAAAATTATTATATTTTCTATCCCCAAGGCCCTCATTACCTAACCTTAGTAACTGTGCATACTGCTTAATTCCAAAGAAATAACATACCAAATCTCTCAATTATGTTCTATTCTTTTGAAAGAAGTTATTTACATTTTTATGGAAATTATTTGCAGTGATTCAAGATTAGCAACATAATGGAAATATTCAGCTACATTCAGAGTGTTTTATTTTTCTCTTATGTTATCTATATGTAAGGAAAATGAGAAGCATTTGATTATGCAAATTAAAGAAAGATCTATTATCTTTTTTCACGATCTAAGTCCTAACTAGGGAAGTTTTTCAAGCAATGCTAGCTTTGTATGTTGCCAATATCTGGCTGCCCATTAAATAAGGTTGCTGACTATTGGGCTATGTTTGCCTTCCTATATCAGTTTGACCTAGCTTCTAGTGCTTAATGGTCCTCCAGGCTAAAAGAGAAAGCTGATCCATCAGACTTACATTAGCATAGAATCACACTGGATGCTTATTGATGTGCGTCCAGTGTAACTACCACCCCGGGCACCCAGCTCAGTCCATTATTTTCATTTTATCTCAAGTCATTTGTACGGCTGTCTGCCCCAGTTAAAGCTATGGCAAGACTGGTACTTAAATGAATTTGTGAGAAAGGAGACAAATGCCCCCTGAACTTTTAGCACTTTGCTATCAAGGCTTGCTAACATAAAATATACTAGTACTTGTAGGTCCACTTAGCAAGAAGATCAAGAACGGCCTTTAGCAGGAAAGAAAACCACTCAGTACTCTATTAGCCAACAAGAAGCGTGATGATTAAGTGATTTTTAAAGCACCATTTGGATTTCTGCTGAAAGGTACTGACAAAATTAAATTTCATAACAGCTTAGTGTTTAAATACATTTTTCTTTTAAAACATGGGACACACCAAAATAAATGCTCCCAATGTAACATTTCAACATCTGAAGAAATCTTATATTTAATGATAAGAAGAAAAACAACAATCTATAACACCTAATTTAATATATTTTAATACATTTAATTTGCACAAAACCCCATAATAAGAAGGGATTGAATGAGGGCAAAAATCCCATAATAGGTCTGTATGTAATCAGGCATTTGAAATATACATAAAATCACTTTCACTGTAAGTCTTCAACACAAAAATAAAGTGTTTTCCCCTCTGTTTTGAATATAAATTCCAAAGTCTGTCCCCAAACCTCTTTACTGTGTGTTTCCTCAGGGCTTGTTGCTGAAATTCTCCAAAAATCTATGTAGGGCACCCTTCTTCAGGCTCATTTTGCCAGGGACCGGGAACTTAAAGGGACTAACCCAAAGTAAACACAGTAAGCCGATGGAAATAAAGCTGAATGTCTGAATTTCCAGGCACTGAAGTCCCACAGTCACTACTGCAAGGCAAGGCTCCCTGGGGCAGGTGACTAGTACATTGTGTCTGCTGAGCACTGCCAGATTTGGACTCATTTTTGTTCATTGCTATGACAGGTATTGGCTTTTTTCCATTTAAGGAGTAATTAATCAGTAGTTTGTTTTTTAAAAATATTCTCAGCTCTTCTTCTCACCTATCATTTGTATGATTAACTTAGAAGGACAGAATCAATCAATCAAAAAGAATCTCCAAGCATTTCTTAAGCACCTGTCTTGTGCCAGGCACTGTCGGGCAATGAATTTTAGAAGTGGAAAGAATCCAACCCTCTCGTTTTAGAGATGAGGAGACCGAAGCCACAAGAAACGAATTGATTTGGTCCTTCATTTCATAAGGAAAGGTGTCTATCGATGTTATTTTTAGCAGGTCTTGCTGAGGGAGCATTTAACAGTTTTCTCTGCCCTCTTACCCTGTAGCTTCTTATCCTTTCCTCTACTCCACAGGCTTAGAAAAGTAAGGTTTCATTAACCCACCATTATCGCTCTGTAGAAAACTTCCAGTGTGGAAACTCCCTCCAGTGATGTGGATCACTAACTCATCTGCAACTTAAAGAGATGTCTGGGACATTAGATGACATGATCAGTCATATAGTTAATAAAGTAGAAGGCAGAATCTAATCCCTAGAGAAGCTAGGGAAACTCCGGCCTGACCTCAACAGTTTTATTATCAACCAGCTATAGAGTGATTTTGAATCCTGGGGCTTATGGCCAACACAACCACATTTACCATTATTCCCTCACATGCCTGTGTACACTCACACTCTCTCTCTGTCTTTGTCTCTCTCTCTTGGTCTCTGTCTGTCTTTGTCTCTGTCTCTGTCTCTGTCTCTCTGTCTCTGTCTCTGTCTCTGTCTCTCTGTCTCTGTCTCTCTCTCTCTGTCCCCCTTTCTCGGTCTCTCTCTCAGTCTCTCTCTCTCTGTCTCTCCTGTCTCTCTCTGTCTCTCTCTCTCTGTTTTGCAAGCTTTCAGTCTCCCAGCCCTCTTCTGAGCCTTGTGCAGGCCTTCAGAGTGGTTAATACCCAGTGAGTAACCACAGCAGCAGTTCTACATCAAGAAAATTCCAGCTCCAGCCCCTGCACATTGAAGCATTCCATCTCCCCAGCTGCATCAGAGACATCCTGAAAGGCAGATTCTGCTCTGGGGACACTGAGTAAGAGAATTTTCTCCACTTTTCATTTGGGGTAGGGCAGATAAGGGTGGCTAGATGGCATTATAATACACAGAATGCTGGGCCTGGAGTAAGGAATATTGATCTTCCTGAGTACAAATCTGGCCTGTGACACTTACTGTTTGTGTGACCCTGAAGCAAATCACTTAACTTTTGCTTGCCTTGGTTTCCTCCTGTGTAAAATGAGCTGGAGAAGGAAATGGCAAACCACTCTAATATCTCTGCCAAGAAAACCCCAACGAGGGGCACGAAGAACTAAAGAGGACTGAAAATGCTTGAGAGGCAGAGAAAGTTACACAGGATGAGCAGGCAGGGGCTGTGGCGTGCTTTGCAAATGTCATTACATTAACCTACCCTTCCAAACCCACCCCTCTTCCAAACTTCCCTGCTGTCAAGGGTGCCACCATCCTCCCAGTCCTCCAGGTTCTCCCTTCCTTGAGGAGCCTTCCACACCTGACTTTCCTTCATTCCCCATGTCCACTCAGTTGCCAAACCTCACTTTTTCTCCCGGTCCAATGTCTTTCACATCTGTGGCCTTCTCTCTGCCTCACACAGACACAGCTCTGGCAGTGCAAGCCTTTGATCACGTCTCATCCAGGCCACTGCAATGGCCTCCAATTTGGTCTCTCTACATTCCAATGCATCCATTTACACAGAAGCAAACTGATATTCCTAACGTCCACATCTTACAATGTCACTGCCCTACTCAATAAAATACAGTGGCTCCCTACTGATTCTAAAATCTAATATTATTTCATCTTTATCTCATCCTTTGTTAGTGTCTATTTGGGGGTAAGTTTTAAAATGTACATAATTATTAGTACAGCAGAGAGAGAGAGAAAGAGAGAGAGAAAGAGAGAGAGAGAGAGAGAGAGAGAGAGAGAGAGAAAGACAGAGAGAGACAGAGGAGCACTGGGCCTAGAGTCAGGAAGATCTGAGTTCAAATCTCACCTCAGATACTTACTAGCTTTGTGAGCCTGGGCAAGTCACTTTACCTTAATTCATTGGAGAAGGAAATGACAAACCACTTCAGCATCTTTGCCAAGAAAAGCCCACTGACAGTATGGTCCATGGGGTCACCAAGAGTTAGACACGACTTAACGACTGAACATATACAATTTAGAAATGTACTCTAGGCAAGGTCTAATAATTGCAAAGCCACCACACCCTCTCTTTGTGTTACTTTAATATTCTCCAAAGAACTTTCAGCTTTCTCATCACAAAATCAATATCCACATTCCATGTTCTTCCCCCGCTTTATTTTGTCAACTAGGCAACTTCCTACTCCCAAGTAATTTTTTTTACTAGACTATAAGCTCTATAAGACCAGGAAGAGGGTCTTATCTAAATCCTGTATCTTTCCAAGTTCCTCATATTGTAGGCTAATCAACATTTGCTTTATTTCTTTGTTGCTACATGTAGCTCTAACCCCATACTTGGTATGCTTCACTACTTAAGCAACTGATTGGAGGAGGCAGAGCCAAGATGGCGGCATAGAAGCAACAAGTTTCCGCAGCTCCCACATAGCCACCTCAAATACCCATAATATGACTCTAAACAAATTTTAGGGCTTCAAAATTCACAAAAATGCAGAAAAACACATCTCCCACTGAAGGCAGCTCCGCAGGAAGGGATCATTGCAGCATGCTGGGAGCCAAAACCAGCCCAACCTGAAACCACAGCTTGGCCCTGGGGTGGCCAAGACAAGCCACAGCTGGAGCCTTCAGGAGAGTAGATCAGTGGCAGTTGTGGCAGTTTCCAGAATTATCAAGCCATGAGAAACAAGGACAAAGTGAAAGGTCAGTGGAACTCAGCTAAATTTGGGGGAGAAAAGCAGTCCAGCCAAACTTCCTCGAGGGCAATGAAGCAGCAGAAGCAGTGGCCCTGCAGCTGCCTCCACATGGCTGCTTCAGAGCTCCCAGCCTGCAGACTGCAGTGGGGCCAAGCCATAGTTCAGAGGCTAAGTGCTCTTGCTTTGAGCAGCCTGGATCCAGATCATGGTCTTGGGTGGTGGTTCTGGGGTGTGTTTTCAGTGAGCCAAAGCTGGTGGGGGCTCCAGCAGCCTCCTAATAGCTCCAGCAGCTGCAAAAACCTCAGCGATTTGGGACAGAGCTTTC
>JAQQSU010010091.1:0-12517 GCA_028627135.1 Pseudochirops cupreus | reverse complement strand
AAAGAATTCACCAATCACCTCTTGAAAAAGATCCCCAAAAGAAAACTCCTAGGCATGTTATAGCCAGGTTCCAGAGTTCCCAGATCAAGAAGACAATATTATAAGCTGCCAAGAGGAAACAATTTGAATACTGTGGAAACACAATCAGGATAACCCAGGATCTAGCAGCTTCTACTTTAAGGGATCAAAGGGCCTGGAATATGATATTCCGGAGGTCAAGGGAGCTAGGATTAAAGCCAAAAATCACCTACTCGGCAAAATTAAGTATAATGTTCCAGGGGAAAATAAGGTCATTCAATGAGGTGGAGGACTTCCAAGCAGTCTTGATGAAAAAACCAGAACTGAATAGAAAACTTGACATTCAAATACAAGAAGCATGAGAAGGTAAACATGTAAAAGAATTCATGAGGTACTTATCAAAGTTGAACTATTTACATGCCAACATGGAAAAATTATCATTGTAAATTATGAAACTTTTCTCAGTATGAGGATAGTTGAAGGGAATATAAATGTGTGTGTGTGTGTGTGTGTGTGTGTGCGTGTGTGTGTGTGTGTATACACATACATTCACATATGTCTATATAGGAACATATATATATGCATAGGAATACATATGTGAGTGTGTGTATGGATGTGTACATCAACAGCTCAATATCAATTGAATAGGATAGGATAATATTTTAAAAGGTGAAATTGAGAGATGGGAGAGGGATAGTATGAGAGGAGACAAGGAGAGGCAGAATGGGGTTAATTCTCTCATATAGAAGAGGCAAGGGATAACTGTAACAATGGAGGGGAATAACAGGAAGGCAAAAGGGAATGGGTTAACCTTACACTTATTGAATTTGGCTTAGGGAAGGAATGACATACACTCTAAATTGGGTATCTTTGCCTACAGAAGAGGAGAGGGGAAGGGGATGAGGCTGGGAGGATTGAGGGGAAGACAGATTGGGGGGGGAGGGTTGTTAGTAACACACACTTCTGTAAAGGAACAGGGACAAAGTAGAGAACAGAACAAGTCAGGGGCAGAATAGGAAGGAGGGAAATATTGTCAGTCTTTCACAGTATGTCCATTTTGGAGATGTTCTGTATAACTACATATGTACAGCCTGTATTGAATTGCTTGTCTTTCTAGTGGGGGCGGGTGACAAGGGAGAAAGGGAAAGAATCTATAATTTAAAGTTCTAAAATCAAATGTTAAAAATATATACATGTGTATGTATATAAAATTATTATTATTATCATTATTATCATTTACATGCAACTGGGAAATAAGATATATGAATATTTGGGTAGGGAGATCCATCTTGCCCTTCCAGAAAGTCAGAGAGGTATGGGGGAAGTTATAGGAGAGAGCAGATTTGGGGAGAGGGTATACAATAGGATTGCTGTTTTGGGGTGGTGGTTAGGGAAAAGACAGGGAGAATATTTGTAACTCAAAATCTCATTAAAATGAATGATGTAAACTAAAAATAAACAAAAGTTTTAAAACATTATATTGAAACTATGTCTACATGACCTCAAACAAGAACACAATGCTTAATAACCATTTAATAAATATTTTTAATTCACCTCCCCAAAATCATATATACTAGGCACTTTGATAAGACCAAAGGCTTCCAAGAAAAGCAAAAAGTAAACCTTGCTCTTAAATAAAACATAATCTAACGTGGGGAGGGAGGGTAGACAACATGCAAATAACCATGTAAAAACAATAGATAGATAGATAGATAGATGGATGGATGGATGGATAGATAGATAGGACGACAGACAGATAGAGTAGGACAAATTGGAAATATTTTCAAAGAGAAGGCACTAATTTTGAGGACTGGGAAAGGCTTCTTTTTGAATTAGGTAGAAATGAGCCAAGACTTGAAGGAAGCCGGAAGGGAGAGATGAGGAAGAAGAGAACTTCGGATGTGGGGAGGAACTGGTGAAAATGCTGTGTGAGTCAAGGGTGTGTCACATACAAGGAACAGGTAAAAGACCAGTGCCACTCCGTTGAAGCTAATGCGGATGGGTGTAAGGCTTAAGAAGACGGAAAAAGCAAGAGGTGACCAGGTATGAAAGATTATAAATGCCAAACAGAGGCTTTTATATTTGATCCTAGAGTCAATGAGCCAATAACTTTTATTGAATGGGGAAAAGGGGGTGGAGCGCAATGAACCAACCTGCATTTCAGGAAGGTCAATTCATTTTTTTACTTTTTTTTTAAATTAAATTATTTATTTTTAATTTTCAAGAATCATTTCCATAAGTTTTTAATTTTCTCTCCCTCTCTCCCTCCCTTCCCCAAGACAACTTGTAATCTAATATGGACTCTACCCATACATTCCTATTAAACACATTTTCACCTTAGTCATGTTGTATAGAAGAATTATAGCAAATGGGAAAAACCATGAGAAAGAAAGAAAAGCAAAATAAAAGAGAACAAAAAGGATAATAGTCTGCTTCATGTATTCCAACTCCATAGTTCCTTCTCTGAATGTGGTTGGCATTTTCCATCATGAGTTCTTTGGAATGGTTTTAGTTCCTTGCATTGATGAAAAGTGCTAAATCTATCAAAATCAATCCTCACACACTGTGGCTGTTACTGTGTGCAATGCTCTCCTCGTCTGCTCCCCTCACTCAACATCAGTCCATGTAATTCTTTCCAAATTTCTCTGAAGTCTATTTGGTCATCATTTCTTTTTTTTTTTCTTTTTTTCTTTTGGCAGGGCAATTGGGGTTAAGTGACTTGCCCAAGGTAACACAGCTAGTAAGTGTTAAGTATATAAGGTCAGATTTGAACTAAGGTCTTCTTGACTCCAACACTGATGCTCTATTCACTGTGCAACCTAGCTACCCCTTCATCATTTCTTATAGTACAATAGTATTCTATTACATTCATATACCACTACTTTTTTAGATATTTCCCAACTGATGAGGATTCCCTCAATTTCTAGTTCTTGGCCACCACAAAAAGAGCTGCTACAAATATTTTTGTACATGTGGGTCCTTTTCCCATTTTTATGATCTCTTTGGGATACAGCCCTAGAAGTGATGCTGCTGGGTCAAAGGGTATACACATTTTTGTAGCCCTTTGAGCATAGTTCAAATTGCTCTCCACAATAGTTGGATCAGCTCACAGCCCCATGAACAATGAATTAGCATCCACAATTTCCACACCCTCTCCAGCTTTTATCATTTTTCTTTTTTACCATGTTAGCCAATATGATAGGTCTGATTGTTACCCTAGAGTTGTTTTTGATTTGCATCTCTCTAATCAGTAGTGATTTAGAGCATTTTTTCATATGACTAGAGATAGCTTTAATTTCTTCCTCTCAAAACTGTTTGTTCATATCCTTTGACCACTTATCAATTGGGAAATGACTTGTATTGCTGTAAATTTGACTGATAAATTTGAAAGTTGTCTATATATTTTAGAAAGGAGATATTTTTCAGAGACACTAGTTGTAAAAATTCCCAGTTTTCTGCTTCCCTCCTAATCTTGGTTGCACTGGCTTTGCATAAAAACTTTATAATTTAATGTAATCAAAATTATTCATTTTTATTTCATAATGTTCTTTATCTCTTGTTTGATTATAAATTCCTCCATTCTCCATAAATCTGACAGAGAAACTATTCCTTACTCTCTTAGTTTGCTTATAATATCAGCCTTTATAACTAGATCATGTACCCATTTGGACTTTATTCTGGCATGCAGGGTCAAACACTGATCTACGCCCAGTTTCTGCCACACTATTTTCCAGTTTTCCCAGCAGCTTTTTGTTAAACAATTAGTTCTTATCCTAGAAGTCTTTGGGTTTATCAAACAGTAGATTGCTATAATCATTGACTACTGTATCTTGTGCACCAAACCCATTCCACTGATTTACCCTTCCATTTCTTAGCCAGTGCCAAGTGGTTTTGATGATTGCTGCTTATAATACAATTTTAAATCTAGTATGACTGGGCCACCTTCCCTAGCATTTCTTTTCATTAATTCCCTCGATATTCTGGACCTCTTGTTCTTCCAGATGAATTTTGATATGATTTTTTTTCCAGCTCTAAAGAATCGTTATTGGTCGATTGATTGGTATGGCACTGAATAAGTAAATTAATTTATGTAGAATTATTGTTTTTATTATATTAGCTCAGTCTACCCACGAGCAACTGATGGCTTTCAAATTATTTAGATTTAACTTTATTTATGTGAAAAGTGTTTTGTAATTGTGTTCATATGGTCGCTGGGTTTGTTTTGGCGGGTGGACTCCCAAATATTGTATAACATCTATAGTAACTTTAAATGGAATTTCTCTTTTGCATCTCTTGCTGTTAGTCTTTGTTAGTAATATATAGAAATGCAGAATATTTATGTTGGTTTATTTTATATCCTGCAACTTTGCTAAAGTTGTTTATTATTTCAATTACTTTTTTTACTTGATTCTCTAGGATTCTCTAAGTATATCATCATATCATCTGCAAAGAGTGATAGCTTATTTTCTTCTTTGCCTATTGTAATTCTTCAGGAAGATCAAATTGATAGTTGAGTGGAGAATGCACTAAAGTGGAGAAAAATTCAAGCAGGAAGCTCAATCAGCAGGTTATTGTAATAGTAGAGATGTCTTGTGCACATTTCATGACTGAAGAATCAGTGTTCTTTTAATTCATATACTGGTCCTCTTATCTGTTCCTTCCTTTAACCTCACCAAAAAACTTTGGTATAGGCTTCTACATAGACTTTGCCACTGAGAGAATCAAGTGCAAGGAGTTAGTTGGGTCTGATTCCTTTCTGTGTTCTAGGACATCACAGAGGGATCTTTGTTTCTGTGCTGTTAAGATTGATCTCAAATCTTAGTCAAGGTCAGAGATCACTCTGAGAACTTACGAGAATACTTACAGGGGAAATCATATCCAGATTGTGCTGGCTAGCCTTTACCCGAGGCTGTATTTTCAAGTATCTCTTTCCCATCAGCTACAGAATTGTTATGAGGAAGAGAGCACAGTTGTTGATAGACATGTAGTTTCCTGTACTGCTATTTAACTATTTTACATGAAAGAAGCATTGGGCTAGAAACCAGAAAATCTGTATTCAAACTTTGGTTGGGGCCCTAGCTACTTACATGATCCTGGGAAAGGCACTTATTCCTTCTTGGGCTGAATATTTTCATTTGTAAAACAAAGGGGTTTCCCATTCAAGTGTACAATTATATGAGATTATACCTCTCTTACCTTCCAATAAGACTGTATGTTTGTAGAGGGTAGAGGTGGTATCTTATAATTGCATACTGCCAGAATTTGGTATACTAGAGGAGTTCAGCAAATTGTTGTGAAATTGATTTTAAACAAATTTAGCCAAATGGGAAAAAGTCGTGAAACAAGTGTGGTGAACAACTGTGAAAAAGACAACAAGGTTGGCTTTGATTGTGAAGACTGAAAAAAATTCATTTTAGATTCCTGGATAAAAAGTTTTCTACTAAGTAGATGGGACAGCATCACTATTCCCACCCATACCTGCTGGTTTTTAAGCATGCTGATATGTGTGTGTGTGGATATGTGTGTGTATATACACACATATATTTATATGTGCACACATAAATAATTATGCCATTATATATTATTTTATATATTATAAACACATATGTGTGAGATATATCATATATGTATGTGTGTATGTGTGTCTATATAGTGTATCTATAAATGTATTATACATATATTGTATATGTGTATATGTATGTGTGTATCTCTCTCTCTTTCTCTCTCTTTCTCTCTCTCTCTCTCTCTCTCTGTGTATATATATATATATATATATATATATATATATATATATATATATATATATGTATATGTATATATACATATATACACATAGATGTATAGAAAGATACTCAGAGGATAGAGTGCCATGCCTGGAGTCAGGAAGACTCATTTTCTTGAGTTCAAATCTGGCCTTCAGACGCAAACTAGCTGTATGACCCTGGGCAAATCACTAAACCCTGTTTGTCTTAGTTTCTTCATTTGTAAAATGAGCTGGAGAAGGGAATGGCTATCCACTCCAGTATCTTTGCCAAGAAAATCCCAAAGGAGGTCAGGAGGTCACAAAGAATTGGAAATGGCTAAAAAATGACTGAACTGAATATATATTATGTGTATTATGAATGAATAGATAGTTACACCCACATACTTGCACAAATACATTTGACTTAGATTGGAACCAATTCCTTCTTTTATCTTGTAATTTCTTTATATAAATATGAGTTATCATTATTATTCTCTACAATCTGGCAATGAATTTGATCATAAATAAAAAAGCCAAACATCTAACAGCTTTTGGTATAGGCTACATCTATACAGGTTAGTATGGACTGTGCCAAGTATGATCAGAATAATAATATTGATGGAATCTATCTGATACCAAAAGAGCCAGGTTCTTTTTTTTAATTAATCAGTTCATTGAAGGAGGGTTAGAATCAGTTGAATGACTGAATTTCTCAGTCAATCAAATCAAAATGCTTGAAACAGCTTAATATGTTTGTTTTAAGTTCTAGAAATGTTTAGGGAAACTTGCATGCTATTTGTGTTGATTTAGTCCATTGTAGAACAGGGTAATTCATATTTCTATTAGAAATCATTCAGGTGACATGGCCCACCCAATACACATGCGCACACACCTATGCACATTATTCATAATCAGTTAATATGCATTTGTTAAACTCCTAGTATGTGCTAAGTGTTGGGGATGCAAACACAAAAATGAAAGCCTCCTGGTTCCTACCTCAAGATGCTTACTTTCCACTGGGAAAAGAACATATGCCCATGGAGGACAGAAAGAGGGAGAGGATCTGAGAATTTCATTGGAATTTATACACAGAGAACTACTTGTGAGGAATTTCCCTCTACCAATGCAGGTTGGTATCTTTTATTGCTGCTTAAAATCTTAGAGAATTCCCTGTCAACCAATCTATCCAGATTCACATAGTTTGCAAGTGTCAGAGTCAAGACTTGATCTCCTGAAACAGAAAGAGAAAGAGACAGACAGACAGAGACAGAGAAAGAGAGAGACAGAGAGACAGAGAGAGACAGAGACAGAGAGACAGAGAAAGAGAGAGAAGAGACAGAGAGACAGAGACAGAGAGCGAGAAGATACACATAAACAGACATATAAAATAAATGTATGTTTTTCTTGTTTATTTATTTGTTTTTGAGAGAGAAAGCACTAACAACTAGGGAAATCAGAAAAGATCTCACATGTGAGTTAGTCTCTAAGTTGAACTTTGAAGTACACCAAAAATGCCATGTATACTTAGAGAATAATTACTCTTGAGTAATGATATCACCTCAAGTTCTGAGTGGAGAGATAGAGACAATGTGTCCATTATAAAGTCTGGAAGAGTCCTTTATTTATTTGATTGTTTTTAAAATTTCCAAACTACCTACTAATGTATTAGAAATTTGTGAACACTTGATTCCTGTGCTTCCTTATTAAATTGTTTTTTGGAATAAGAAAATAAGAATATTAGTATGTGGGGGGTGGAGGCAAAATAGAGCAGTAAAAGCAGGAACTTGCTTGAACTCATCCCCAAGCCACATCAATTACCTGTAAAAAATGACTCTAAACAAATTTTTGTGCTACAGAACCCACAAAATGAGAGAGTGAAACACATCTCTAGCTGAAGGCAGCCTGGCAAGCCAAAAGGAAGAGTCTATTGCACCAGGCTGGAAGCAGAGGGCAGTCCTGCATGGGCTGTGCTGGCACAGACAGGTGGCACAGATCAGGATGGAACAGACCTCAAGGGACTGATTACTGCCATCTGTGGCAGTTTGGGACTTCTCAACCCACAGATGACAAAGAGAAAATAAAAGGTCAATGGGGAAATCCTGTTCGATGTCGATGAGAGAAGAGCATGGTTAGGCCTCTGCCCCTGGGATGGCAGAGGTGGCGTCAGCAACAGCTATAGCAGCAACTGCTTCCAGAGTTCCAGGCCCACAGATGGTAGGGGGAACAATCAACTGATCAGTGGGCAATTGCAGGAATCTCTTTGCTGCTGCTGAGACAGGATTCTCTAGTTTTGCCCTGCTTGAATCTGGTTCACAGTCTTGGGTGGCAGTCCTGGAGTGAGGGGGAGCACTGGCATGACAGAGCTTGTGGCAGCTGTGGAGAGTGAGCTCTATTCACAGTTCTGAGGTAGGTGCCTAGAAGTAGTTCTGACAACGGCTGTGCAAAACCCCAGAAATTTGGGACACAGCACTCTCTACTCTAGAAGCAGAGATGTACCATGGCAAAGAGCTCAAAAGTCAAGTAATTGACTAGTTAAATGAGCAAACAGAGGAAAATAAATCAGACTATAGAATCTTTCTTTAGTGACAAAGAAGTTCAATACATAGAACCAGAAAAAGACAACAAAGTCAAAACTCTTGCATCAAAAGCCCCCAAGAAAATATATGAATTGGTTTCAGGCCATGGAGGAGCTCAGGAAGGATTTTGAAAATCACATAAGAGAAGTAGAGGAAAAATTGGGAAGAGAAATGAGAGTGATGCAAGAAAATCATGAAAAATGAGTCAACAGCTTGCTAAAGGAGACCCAAAATATTACTGAATAAAATAACACCTTAACAAATACACTAACTCAAAGGGCAAAAGAAGTCCAAAAAGCTAATGAGGAGAAGAATACCTTAAAAAGCAGAACTGAACAAATGAAAAAGTAAGTACAAAAACTCACTGAAGAAAATAATTACTCCAAAATTAGGATGGAGTAAATGGAAGGAATGACTTCATGAGAAATCAAGATATTACAAAACAGATCCAAAAGAATGAAAAAAAAAATAGAAGACAATGTAAAATACCTCACTAAATAAAAAAAAAAACCCACTGATATGGAAAATACATCCAGGAGAGAGAATTTAAAAATTATAGGACTACTTGAAAGCCATGAAAAAAAAAGAGCCTAGACATCATCTTTCAAGAAATTATCAAGGAAAACTGCCCTGATATTCTTGAACCAGAGAGTAAAAGAGACAATGAAAGAATCTACCAATTTCCTTTTGAAAAAGATCTCAAAAAGAAAACTCCTAGGAATATTATAGCCAAATTGTAGAGTTGCCACATCAAGGAGAAAGTATTATAAGCAGTCAGGAAGAAACAATTTTAATATTGTGGAAACACAGTCAAAATAACACAAGATCTAGAAGCTTCTATTTTGAGGGATCAGAGGGTTTATAATATGATATTCTGGAGGTCAAATGAGCTAGGATTAATGCCAAGAATCACCTACATGGCAAAACTGAGTATAATATTTCAGGGGAAAATATGAATATTCAATGAAATAGAAGACTTTCAAGCATCCTTGATGAGAAGACCAGAACTGAACTGAACAGAAAAATTTGATTTTCAAATACTAGAATCAAGAGAAGCATGAAGAGATAAACAGGAAAGAAAAATCGTAAGGAACTTATTAAAGTTGTTCTGTTTACAATCCTACATGGAAAGATGTTATTTGGAACTCATGAGACTTTCCTCAGTATTAGGATGATTGAAGGGAATCTACATCTATATCTATATCTATATCTATATCTATATCTATATCTATGTCTATGTCTATGTCTATGTCTACATCTACGTCTATGTCTATGTCTATGTCTATGTCAACGTCTATATCCATATCTATATCTATATCTATATCCATATCTATATCCATATCCATATCTATGTCTATATCTATATCTATATCCATATCTATATCTATATCCATATCTATATCAATATAGAGAGATATACACAAATGTATGGTCATGTGTATGTATGTATATGTATATATGTGTATGTATGTATGTGCACATGTGTGTATGTATAGACAGAGAGCATAGGATGAGTTGAATACAAAGAGATAATATTTTAAAAAGAAAATTAAGAGGTGGGAGGGAAATATATTGGGAGAATGAGAAAGGGAGAGATAGAATAGGATAAGTTATCCCACATAAAAGAGGCAAGAGAAAACTGTTACAATGGAGGGGAAGAACAGGGAGGTGAAAGACAATGAGTCAACCTTACTCTCATTGAATTTATCTTAAGGAGAGAATAACATATACACTTAATTGAGTATCTTACCCTAGAGGAAAGTAGGGGGGGAGGGAATAAGAGGCAGGTATGAGAGAAGGGAGGAAAGATTAGGGGAGGGAATAGTCAGAAGCAAACATTTTTGAAAAGGGACAAGGTCAAAGGACAAAATAGAATAAATGGGGGATGGGATAGGATGGAGGGAAATATAGTTAGTCTTCCACAATATGACTACTATAAAAATATTTTGCATAATTATACATGTATAACCTATATTGAATTGTTTGTCTTCTCAATGGGGGTGGGTAAGGAGAGAAGAAGGGAGAGAATCTGGAACTCAAAAGTTTTTAAAACAAATGTTAAAAAATTGTTTTTACATGCAACTTGGAAATAATAAATACATGCAATGGGGTAAAGAAATCCATCCTCCCCTACAAGAAAGTAAGGGAGAAAGAGGGAAAGGGAAAGATAGGGGGGTTAGAAGATAGGGCAGACTGGGGGATGGGGTAGTCAGTATGCTTGCCATCTTGGGATGGGGGTAGGGGAGAAATGAGGAGAAAATTTGGAACTCAAAATCTTGTGGAAATGAATATTGAAAACTAAATTAAATAAATAAATAATTGAAAGAGGAAAGCAAGGGAAAAAAGAATATTAGCATTTAAGAAGAAATCTTAGAGATATTCCAACCTAATTCCTCATTTTCTTGATGAGGAAACTGAGGCCTAGAT
This sequence comes from Pseudochirops cupreus, assembly GCA_028627135.1. NCBI lineage: Eukaryota > Metazoa > Chordata > Mammalia > Diprotodontia > Pseudocheiridae > Pseudochirops > Pseudochirops cupreus. Next base: position 1,753 of record JAQQSU010010091.1, on the reverse strand, counting down.
GTCAGACAGGATAGGCCTAAGGCCACAGAAATAGGGTAAAATGAGAATTGTACATCAAATCTAAGTTTTCTGACTCCAAAGCCACATTATTTCCATGCTACCTCCTCTTGCTTCTTGTCTGCCTTCCCACCCAGAGCAGTCTCATCACTGAGGGCAGCCTCTTTACACATAACGGTCACTTTCATGCTCCTATTTATACCAAATGTTAGAATTAGGAAAGGGTAGAATAAAAGTCTGAGCGTTGCAAGACCAACTGTGAAAATTTTGTGCGTGTGCAAGTAGGGTTTCTGTTTTTTCTTCAAAAAATCTAATTTAAGAACTGTGGACCAAGACCATGGTACTTTTCTTGATGTACTAGTAATGTAATTACTCAGTGGTTTCTCTTTACTTAAATGTATTAAATATCTGAAGTAGCTAAGTGGCACAGAGAATGAGTTCAAATCTTCCCTCAGACACTTATTGACTCTGTGACACCCGGCAAACCATTTAACCCAGTTTCCTCACGTGTAAAATGAGCTGGGTGAAGAAATAGCAAACCACTCCAGTATCTTTGCCAAGAAAACCCCAAATTGGGTCACAAAGAGCCAGACATGATTGAAAACAGCTGAAAAATAAAATTAAATATTTACCCTTAAACCAGAGTGACCTATGACAGATGGGCAATTTATATCCAGAAGGAAGGAAACTTATGAATTGTCTAGTATAGTTCAACGTACAGTCTACATTTCTAGTTACTTGAAGTTATACCATACCATTCCCCAGCAACAGATGTCGTAAGTGAATCCCTCTCTACCAACTTTCTTTTTCTAGAACTATTCATTTTAAGATATTTTCAGATTCATATTGCTGTAAACCATAAAAGTCTGGGCAAAGAAATATGAAAATACAGGCTTTTTCTAGTTTAGAATAAATTTCCTTAACCATTATCTTCTTTTTTTGGTAATTTATTTTAAATCCTCACATGCTTTTTGCAACAGCCTTTTCAAGGCTCTTGTGATAAGATGATTAACCTTTTGGAAATTTGAAACTTATTGAAATATCAAGATCCCTATGCTCCTGTTTCCTCAATGTAACTTTATCTACACTAGTGTACATGTCTGCATCTTTGTTTCTTTCAATAATTGAGAAAATGTATTTTGATTAATTGAGTGGTTTCCATAGCAGCTGCAAGCCAGGTGGCTGGAACTGGTTGCTTAGGCTGCTAAATTCTGTGTAATTAGTTTATTTTTAATCTTTTAATTCAGTATGAGTAGAGTTTGGAGTATTAGAGACAGTGGGTCTGAGTAAGGGTGCCTTGACTAATGTATTATTATCCTTCTGTGTTTATTGATGAAGCTGGAACTCACAGGAATAGAGACTGGGGAGTTCAAACGGGAGAAGCAACTTTCCTTATGCAGGGACTAAGGATTGGGAGGATTTTGATGCTTTTATTTTTTTCTCATTAAGTTAAAGCAGTACAGAGACTTTTCCAATGGCAGTATATTTTCCTTCAGGAGAAATAACAAGAGAATGAAGTATTTTGTGCTACCAAAAATGGTATTCATCACAGAGTGCCAAGGCATGGGAAATATATTATCAGTAATAGTCTTTCATCAGTTTTCTCACAATGGTGGAATTTTATTTGACTATTTTACAGCATTTGCATTTGTAAAGAAAAAATATAACATTTTAAACAATTTCACGCCTGATTCTACATTTTTGCATAACTTTTTCATCTGAGTGTTTGATTTATTTTTTTAAGTTGGTTATTCCA
>JAQQSU010010090.1:0-12517 GCA_028627135.1 Pseudochirops cupreus | reverse complement strand
GAGTTAATCATCTCATACAGAAGAGGCAAGGGATAACTGTTACAATGGAGGGGAAGAACGAGAAGGCAAAAAGGGAATGGATCAACCTTACTCTCATTGAATTTGTCTTAGGGAGGGAATGACATACACTCTAAATTGGGTATCTTGCCCCACAAGAGAATAGGAGGAAAGGGGATGAGAGGGGGGATGATGGAGGGGAGGACAGGTTGTGGGGGGAGGGTCGTTAGAAGCACACACTTTTGTAAAGGGACAGGGACAAAGTAGAGAACAGAACAAGTGGGGGGCAGGATAGAACGGAAGGAAATATAGTCAGTGTTACACAATATGTTCATTGTGGAGATATGCTGCGTAACTACACATGTACTGCCTGTATTGAATTACCTGTCTTTCCAGTGGGGGTGGGTGACAAAGGAGGAATGGAAAGAATCTAGAACTTAAAGTTCTAAAATCAAATGATAAAAATATACATATTATTATTATTTACATGTAGCTGGGAGATAAGATATACAGGCACTGGGATAGGGAGATCCATTTTACCCTAACAGAAAGTCAGAGGGGTGATGGGGGAGGATATAGGAGAGAGCAGATTGGGGGAGGAGATATACAGTGGGATCACTATTTTGGGGTGGTAGGTAGAGGAAAGACAGGTAGAAAATTTGTAACTCAAAATCTTGTGGAAATCAATGATGTAAACCAAAAATAAACAAAAGTTAATTAAAAAAAAAGAAAAACATTAACACCTTGGTAAAAGAGATACAAAAAAACTAAAGACAACAACATCTTAAAAAACAGAACTAGCCTAATTAATTGAAAATCAAAGGAATGTTCATCAACTGGGGAATGGCCAAACAAGTAGTGGCATATGAATGTGATGGAATACTATTGTGTTTTAAGAAATGAAGAGGGCTGTGGTTTCAGGAAAAAAAACACAGCAAGACCTATATGAACTCATGAAAAGTGAAGTGAGAAGAACTGAGAGATCATTGTGCCTAGCACCAGCAACTCCGCAATGATAACCGCAACTATAAAAGACTTGGCTACTCTGATCAATACAATGATCCAAGACAATTCCAAAGGACTCATATGAAAAAATATCACCCACCTCCAGAGAAAGAGAAATGATGAACTCTGAGTGCAAAATGAAGTATAATTTTCTCACCTCTTTTTTTGGGGGGGGGGGGAAGGGCTTTGGCTAATAATAGAAATGCTTTGTATAATTTCACATGTATAAGTGATACCATACTGCCTGCCTTCTCAGTAGCTGGGAGGGGGGAAAGAAAAGGACGGAGGGAATTTGGAAGACAAAGTTTAAAAAAAATGTTAAAAAAATTTAAAAACCTTAAAAATAAAATTATTTCAATAAAAATACAAACAAACAATGGACAGCCCCTCAAAATTGCTCTCTCTGAGCATCTCCCATTGTTTCGAAGTAACACATGGACAGAAGTTCTTATAACAAAAAGAGGAAAAAGATTCTGTTTCAGATTTCCCACAGAAAAAATAGCTAAGGTCAACATAATTTCTGATAAACAAAAATGCAAATTATTTCTCCATTTCATTCTCTTACCTGGCGTGTTAGACAAACGTGCTATGCACCTATCAGAAAATATTTCACTCTTCCACAACCCCCTTGAAAAAGTGTCCCAGATCAGTATCACCATTTGGGAAAGCAATTTGGAATTATGCAAATTAAGTTACTACAATGTCTACACCCTTTGTTCCAGAGATTCTAATATTAGAAATAAAGACCAAGGGGATTAATGACAAAAAAGAAAGTCTCCATATTAACCAAAACATTTACAGGAACACTTTTTGTAGTAACAAAAAATTGGAAGCAAAATAGATACCTAGTGACTAGGGAATGGCTAAACAAATTGTTGAATGGGCATGTAATGGAATAATATTGGGCTGTAAGAAATGATGACTACAGAGAAGCCTGGGAAGACACATGAAATAATGCGGAGTAATGCAAGCAGAGCCGAGAAAACAATATACACAACAATGTAAATGCGAAGAACCATTACCACAAAATAACTGACAGTGAAAATTACAAAATTATAAAGAACAAGCGTGCTCACTAAGAAGAGCTATGAGAAAATACCTCCCTCTACTCCCTTGCATAAGTGCGAGGGTCTGCAGAAATGGAATACTGCATATATTTTCAAGTTTTTTGAGGTACTGATAATTTTTCTGGTTGTTTTTTCTCACACTTATCTTCATATGACATGACTGTAGCAAGATAGGTGATTTAGAAATAAAAGATATTAATATAATTTATTTTAAAAAAGATCTGATACTATTATGAACTTATTACTCCATTTCGAAAAAAGCCGTCACTGATAAAAGCTACAATAATATACCTTGTATACTACAGATGCTCAAATTAAGATTTAAAGATAAGTATTATGAGAGGGAAAAATGAGAAGGGAATGAATTCAAGACATGGGAAACAGCTTATACACAGATGCACAGAAGCTGGGGATGGAATGGGTTCAGAAACAGCTAGCAGTGGTTTGGTGGAATATAAAGTTTGTAATGTAAAAAAAAGCATAAAAATAAGTGGGAATTTGACTGTAGTGTGCCTTAAATAAGAGGTGATTCATATTTTATCCTGTAGGCCATCAAAATGAACACTTTTGAGCATACTGAGAAATTGCATAGTTAGACCTATGCCCTGGAAGATTATTTTGGCACTTATGTAACAATGGCAAATTAGAGAAAAAAATACACTGAAAGCAACAGCAACAATTTGTGGGCTATTATAGTATGAGGGATGTTATGGGGACTAATAACACTTGATACCGATGATTATAGATGATAAGGGACAAAGTTATCAAGGATGATACTGAACGACGATGAAGCTACATAATGGGGAGAATAGCGGTGCCCTCAAAAGAAATAGGAACAGATTACTGTGGTCTCTAATGTTCTTCCCCTTGAAATATATTTTGTATATATTCACCTGCATATATATTATTTCCAGCCCCCATCCCCACCCTTACCCCACCAGAATGTGTAAATTCCTTGAAGGCAGTGACTGTTCTGTTTTCACCTGTGTTAACCTCAGTATGCAGATTGGTGCTTTAATAGTAGGTACTTAACAAATGCTTGAAAGAATAAAGGAGATGGCCACTTGATGTTACAATAGTTTTCTAGGTACCAAGAGTTAAACATGACTTAAGATTTCCAGTGTTATTCTTTTTCCCTTTTGAAAGATAATACTATGAACACTATTCTTGGGTAAAGAGGCATCTCTCTCATACTTCTTGAACAGTCAATTATAATAACCTGACTGTCCTGAAAACCTTTTGCAACTCATTTTTAATGCATGTTTTAAAATTTTCCATTGGGAATTTTCATTCTCCCTCCAAAACTCCTAGCTGCTTATTTGGACTTAAACCCTGATGTATGTCTAACATTAGGAATAAATTAAGGTACGCTCAACAAACCTGTTGAATACACTTGGTGTTGGGCTGTGATCACGTTCTCTCTCTCTCTCTCTGGTACGTTCTCTTTCTCTATCACGGTCGCGATCTCTTTCTCGGTCTCGTTCTCTCTCTCGCTCTCTATCTTTCTCTCTCCTGGCATAGTAGTCCCACTGCTTGGTGGTGTCCACAAGACTAGGCCATGAAGGAGCAGAACCAGGAAGATGAGGAAAAGCAACTAAAAGAAAATGAAATAATTAGAAACAAAGGTTAATACACTAAAAACAAAAGACAAATGTTTGAATAGACTGGTAATTTTTTTTTCAGAGAAAAGAAAAAAGATATGTTGCTACATTAAAGTGTGAGGCAAGTTTAAGCCTCGTGTTGAAAATTCCATAAGATGATGATCCTGAAAAAAAAATGATAAATGCCCATTTACCGCTGGAATACTTCCCCGCCACAATACATTTCAACCTTTAAAGATTTTCCATGTATGCTTTTGTGAACTGGCACTCACTACTTTGCTGGTAGTAGAAGAGATCATGTCCAAGAACCCAAACTGACACGTGGATTTGGGGGAGGAGTGTGAATAAGGGATAGGTTTAATAAAATATGAAAAACACCCCACATCAGATGGATTCACAAGCAAATTCTAATGAACAATGAATTGCAATATTACATACACTACTTGCAAAAACAGCAAAAGGTATCTGACCAAGTTCCTTTTATGACACAAATATTGTCTTAATATACCAGATCAAAAAAGAAAAGAAAACTTTAGAATGATATCCCCAATTTTAAAAATAAAATTTAAGCAACAAGGCTAGACACATCACAAAGATTACATATACTATGACTAGACTGGATATATACCAAGAATTCAGTGCATGCTTATTATTAGGAAACTATAAACTTAATTAACCATACTGATAACAAAAACAAACTTCATGGTTTTATCAATAGATGCAGAAAAAAATCTTCTGATAAAGCACAATATCCATTTCTGTTTAAAAAAAAGGTAAAAGAAAAAACCCAACACTAGAGACATAGGAGTGAGTTAGTGGGAATTTCTAAAAATCATAAATAGTATATATCTAAAACCAAAAATTATCATTATATATGTAACAGGGATAAAGGAGAATCCTCCAGTGAAATTAAAGGTGAAACAAGGATGTCCCCTGTTGCCATTTCTATCTGCCATAATACTAGAAATGCTATACTATGTGACACTACTATAATATTATTCATGTTATGCTAATATGAAAAGAAATGGAAAAAAGAATAAAAATAGGTAAATAATGAACAAGTCACATTCTGTAGGTCATATGATGGCATACACCTAAAGAACCCTAGAGAGTCAACTAAAAAATTAATGAAACAGTAACTTTAGCAAAATACACAAGTCATCAGCATTTTTATATAATGCCAATAAAACTCAGCAGGAAGAGGCAGTGAGATATTCCATTTCAAATAACTGCAGACTTTCCCAAAAATAATTAACTTTTTTCTTCCAAAATTACATTTGGTTTTGAATAAAGATCTGAATACCAAGTGCTGCCCCTCCTTGAGTGGTCACTAAACATTTAGGAAGGTCCTTCTGGCCATATAATTTTCTCCAGAGTAGAATTAATTTTTGATCCTGGCATTACTGACAAGATACCACTAGTACAAGAAAAATTATAAATATATTATTAAATATGCTTTATAAACCATTACTATACACAGGGTTTAGCCTCACTGCCATTTTGAAAGAGCACAACTTTAGAAGTTATCCATTCCTAAATAGGCAGGGAGTCTTAAAATAGTATCATCTTATTTCAGAAAGGCTATGACTAACATAACTTCTTTTGCAAGTATATGGTGTCATAATTAGTCCTCAAATTTTCCTCAAAAACCAGATGATTTTGTATGAAAATTGATTATTTGGAAATGAATTTCTATATTACATGCAAACTCATATGGCAAAAGTGTTGTGTGTTTTCATCCCCCCAAATTTTCAACTTAGATTTTACTCCTGAAAGTATTGTTCTGTAACTCCATGTTGAGGCTATGCACTGTACCAGAGGTGTTTCAATGGGACTCTAATGAATAAAAGGAACTTTCTAGAAGGCAAGTCTGAAAAAAATAAAAATTAAAAAAACAAACTGCAGAATATATAAGATTCTGTAGAGTATACCTAATTATATGAATACAACTACAAATTATTCTTTACACAAAGACAGATCTAAATAACTAGAGTAATATTAATTGCTTGTGGATTGTCTGAGTCAATATGATAAAAATGACAATGCTACCTAAATTAATTTACTTATTCAATCCCATACCAATCAAACTATCAAAGGACTACTTTAACAGAACTCAACCCTTTATTCCTACACAGTGTCAAGTGGGAAGCATTTTCTGCTGAGGACTATAGTGCGGCAATGGGCCATGTTGCAAGAGGGAACTGGGACTGGGTACTATTGAGTGAGTCTTCACCAGGTGAAGGAAAAAGATATTAACATTCAGCTGGGGTCAGTATTTCCCCCCAAGAAGTCGCTTAGGGCAAAGATTGAGGCTGATGAGGTTAAAATGCACAAGAGGCTGAAACAGATTTGACTGCCAAGAGAACTAAGAAAACTGCCAATAAAGGGGAGAGTCAGAAAGTGAGGAACAGGGGAATATTAGGGAAAAAGACTGAAATGACCATAGATCTCAGAAAGAAGAAAATGAGTAAAGATCTTTGAGCACAAACAGATAAACCAGCTGGGAAGATAGAGATAACAGAAGGGAATATGGCTTCCAGGTTAAACAAATACAAAAATCTCTGAATACTTTAAGACAAAGACACCTGATGAGGCAGAAGACCCTGTGAATTCCCAAGATAGCAACTGGAACCAGAATAGGATGTTTCTGAATGGTTCAAGAGAGAAGTAAGAACTATAAATAATAAAAGAAAACAACTTCTGAACACAAAAAGCAAAGTGTCAATTGAAGCAATCCACAGAAAGAAAACCTCAACGCTGCAAATTCATAGTGGTAAAATCTCAGTTCCTTCCATTGTTACCAGGCACCACCTATTCTTAGACTTATTCCTCACTATAAGCTGCAGCACACCACATCAAAAGTGAGGCAATAAATCCTACAAAGTATGCACTCAACATTAGCTTATTGACTGACAGCATATAAATGAACAATAGTTCTAGTGTGGATTTGGTACAGAGGTATATACTGCCACCATCAACAAAGAGCTAACGAGTACTACAAAACCTTCATTTCTGCAATATACTCTAGACTTCCCTTCTCTGGGTAACAGAACACCCCAAGCTGAAGACAAGAAGCTACTTGCACCGCCTTTCCAACCCGTCTGCAGCCTGATCACTCTTTTATCCCTGAAACTTCTCCCACATTTCTAACCTTTCATTCTCTGTCTCCTTTGCTAGATCTTCATCCAACCTCAGTCTCAACTGTAAAATGAGTAAATGAAACGGGATAATAAAAGTACCTACATGACAGGGTTTTGAGGACCAAATGAGATAGTTTTTGTAAAGCACTTAACACACTGCCTGACACATAGCAGGCATTTAATAAATACTTATTAAAAAGGTCAGACCCATTAACCATGGTGTCTTCCAAAGCTCCGTCCTGGACCCTCTTTACTTGTCCCTTTATACTATTTCATTTGGTGATCTTGTCAACTCCCATGGTTTCAACTATCCTCTGTATGCAGATAATTCTTACATTTATTTGTCCAGCTTTAACCTCTCTCCTGAGCAACAGTCTCATTTTTTCTACTGCCTATTAAACATCTCATCCTGGTTGTCTCACTAACATTATAAACGCAACATGTCCAAAATTAAATTTAGTTATCTTTTCCCCAAAACTCTCTCCTCTTCTTAAGTTTCCTATAACCACCAAATGCACCACCACTCTCCCAGCCATCCAGCCTTGTAATCTAGGTATCATCCTAAACATCTCATTTTCTCTCTCTGCCTCATTTCCAGTCAGTTAGGAAATCATGCCGTTTCTACCTCTGTAACAGCTCACACATGTGACAGCCTGCTAGCTGGTCTCCCTGCCTCATCTTTCCCTACTACAGTCCAATCTCCATTCAGGTGTCAAAACAATTTTCCTAAAGTACAAGTCAATGCTAGTGCTTTCCCTCTGTGGATTACCTCCAATTTAGACTGTATACCTATTTTTTTTGTACATAATTATTTGAATGTTGCCTCAGCCATCAGACTGTGAGTTCCCTGAGAGCAAGGACTTTCTTTTGCCCTTCTTTGTATTGTTAGTGCTTAGCAGAGTGACACACAGGTGCTTAATGCTAGGTGACTGACTGACTCAAGAATATTTTTCCCCTCACTAAAAGATCCCAATGAGGGCCCAACAAAAGAGAATAAATCTGGAAATTGAATATATTAACTACCTTTTAGGCAAAATGCCCAATTTACACAAAACAAGTAGGATAGTACTTATTTTAATGTGTAAGAATTTAATTAAGTCTTTACTAAACAGGTTACCAAGAAATGAGCCTTGGGATAGAGCTGCACCTTTAAAATCACAGTCAAATCCCTATATTAAACAAAAAAAGGGGGGGGGGGGCGGGAAGGAAGCTCAAGCTTATAAGGATAAAGTGACTTGCCCAAGCAGAACTTTTTTTCTTATACTTCATGAGTTCTACAAGAAAGTTCAAACTGACCTATTAAAAATTCTGTTGGCTTGCTGTAAAATAACAACAATAACTAGCATTTAAATAGAGTGCTAAGGTTTTTAAAGAACTTTACAAGTACCATATCACTGGGTAAGAGACAAAGGCAGGGCCTGCAGCAGGGGCGGCAGCTACTCCCGGGACTACCCATCCAAAGCCTGGAAATAAAAAAAAAACCCCTATCTGAACTTCCAGGGACTCAGATGGCAGAGTGAACCCCAGCTGCTCCAATTCATCCCCCCCCAAAAAAACAATTATTGCCCCACAGGAAAATTTTAAGCCATAAAGGCTTAGGAACCCTGGAGGAAGGGCGTGGCTAAGGTCTTGCCTCAAAATGGGAAGAAAGCAGGCTACAAAGACCAAGACAAAGACTCTGGAATCCTATTATGGTGAGAGAAAGGAATCAAACTCAGAAGGAGAGAATATTGACTTCACACCCACAGCTGAAGCCTTAACAGGGAATATGACCTGGTCTCAGGCACAGAAAGCATTCCTAGATGAGCTCAAAAAGAACTCTGAAACAACGCACAGCTAAAAGACAACTCTACAAGCCTCAGGATGGAAGGAGATATCTAAACTCAGAGAAAGATCTAGAAAGACTAGAGTTTAAATGGAGACTGAAGCAAAACATGCTATCATTCTTTTTCATGTTTGGTTTTGCTTCTTTTTTCCCCAGTGATCACTCATTGGTTACAACCCTTCTATATAACGAAACTATTGTACAATGTGAAATTCTTTGCAGATCCTATACATGATTGCACACCACCATGGTGGGGAGGGAGGAAGGGGAGAAAATCTGAAACTCAAGGGATTGTGGAATTCAATCTTGTAAACTAAAAGTAAATAAAATTTAAAAATAAAATAAAAAAAAAAGAACTTTGAAATCTGGGTTAGAGAGGCAGAAGATAAAATCAACACCTCTTATAAAAACAAAATTGCAAAATTAGAAAAACATTACAATGAAGAGAACAGCTCCTTAAAAAGTAAAATGTGTGAACTAAAAATGAAATCTGAGCATATGGAAAAGGAGCTTCAAAAACTGAGAATAATTCGCTAAAAACTAGAATCAACCAAATTGAAGCTAATGACTCTATGAAGAACCAAGAATCAGTCAAACAAAACATCAGGACTGAAAAATTAGAAAAAGAGGTAAAATATTTCAATATAAAAATAATCGACCTGGAAACCAGATCCAGGAGAGACAATCTGAGAATCATTGGCCTCCAGAAAATCATGATGAAAAAATTAGTCTGGATAATATCTTCCAAGAGCTCATCAAGGAAAACTGCCCTGGGATCCTAGAACCAGAGGGTAAAATAGAAATTGGGAGAATCCACTGGATACCTCCTGAAAGAGATCCCAAAATGAAAAGTCCGCGCAACGTTGTGGCCAAACTCCAGAACTATCAGGTAAAGGAGAAAATACTACAAGTGGCCAGAAAGAAACAATTCACATATCGTGGAACCACAGTGAGGATCGCACCAGATCTAGTAGCCTCAACATTGAAAGATCAGAGGAACTGGAATATGATTTTTTGCAAGGCAAAAGAGCTTGGGCTACAACCAAGGTTTACCTATCCAGCGAGACTGAGCATAATCTACCAGGCAAGGAGATGGACATTCAGTGACAGAACAGAATTCCAGACCTTCCTGATGGAAAAGCCAGAGCTAAATGGAAAATTCAACCTCCAATAATAAGACCAAGGAGAGACACAGAAAGGTAAATAAGGAAAAAAAAACCACACACAAACATAACTTGTTATTTAACAAGAGCAAACTGTTTACATCTCTATATGAGAAACTGATAGCTGTTAATATCATGAACTCTATACCTACGGCACCATCTAAAAGGGATATAGATAAATAGAGGGTGTGGGTATAAATTATGCAAAATGATAATAAAAATCCGTATTAAAGGACTGTAATGGAAGAAGAGGAAAGAATGAAGCAGAAAAGGGTAAATTATGCTACACAAAGAGGCATAAAAACAATATAGTAGAGGGAAAGAAGGGAAGGAGGTGACCATTATATGAGCTTTTTCCTCGCTGGTTCTGGTGCAAGGAGGGAATAACACAACCAGTTAAATATAGGACTCTATCAAGAAGAGACATAAAACTTATCATAATAATTCTTTGCTGTTTTATTTTTTTGCTTTTTGGAGGGCAATTGGGGTTAAGTGATTTGTCCAAAGTCACGTGGCTAGTAAGCATGTCAAGTGTCTGAGGCTAGATTTGAACTCAGGTCCTCCTGCCTCCTGCCTCCAGAGCCGCTGCTCTATTCACTGCACCACCTAGCCGCCCCCAAAACTTATCACAATAGAGGACAAGAAGGGAGGGAGAGAAGCACTGCATGAGATCTATTCTCATCTCTCCCCTTGGTTTGGGGAAGAAATAACATACAACACTGAGTATAAAAATCGATCATATCCTACAGGCGGCAGGAGAAGGGAAAGGCCAAAAAGGTGGGCGGAGTTTAGAAGGGAAGGAAGAAATAGTAAGGGGGAAGGGTAGGAAAAGGGAGTGGGGTGTATAACAAGGGAATACTGAGGGAGGCGGTGGTCATAAGGAAAACTCTTAAGAAGGGGAAGGGAGAAGGGAAAAATAAAAGCATTAAACAGGGGAGGGAACAGGAGGGAGGGAAAGACACAGATAGTAATCATAACTGTGAATGTGAATGGGATGAACTTTCCCATAAAAGAGAGGCAAATGGCAGAATGGATTAAAAACCAGAATCCTACAATATGCTGTTTACAAGAAACACAGCTGAAACGGGGATACACACAGGGTAAAGGTAAAAGGCTGGAGTAAATTATATCATGCCTCAGCTAAAGTAAAAAAAAGCAGGGGTATCAATCCTTATTCCAAACAAAGCAAAAGCAAAAATAGATCTAATTAAAAGAGATAAGGGAGGAAACTATATCCTGCTAAAAGGCACCACCAAAAATGAGGTAATATCGTTACTAAATATTTATGCACCAAATGGTACAGCATCTACATTCCCAAAGGAGAAATTAAGGATGCTAGAGGAAGAAATAGATACTGAAACTATACTAGTGGGGGACTTCAATCTCCCCCTCTCTGAGACTGATAAATCTAACCTCAAAATAAACAAGAAAGAAGTTAAGGAGGTAAATAGAGAAGATAGATATGGTAGACCTCTGGAGAAAACTGAACAGGGATAAAAGGGAATATACCTTCTTCTCAGCGGTACATGGCATATACTCAAAAATTGACCATGTACTAGGGCATTAAAAACCTCACAATCCAGTGCAGAAAGGAGGAAATATTAAATGCATCCTGCTCAGATCATGATGCAATAAAAATTATATGTAATAAAGGGCTATGGAAGAATAGACGAAAAACTAATTGGAAACTAAATAACTTAATCCTAAGGAACGAGTGGGTCAAACAAGAAATTACAGAAACAATCAGCAACTTCATTCAAGAGAATGACAATAATGAGACAACATACTAAAACTTGTGGGATGCAGCAAAGGCAGTTCTTAGGGGAAGTTTTATATCCCTGAATGCATACATGAATAAATTAGAGAAAATGGAGATCAATGAATTGGGCATGCAATTGAAAAAGCTAGAAAAAGAACAGAAAATCCTTAATTAAACACTAAATTAGAAATAATGACAACCAAAGGAGAGATTAATAACATTGAATTCAAGAAAACTATCAAATTAATAAATAAAACTTAGAGTTGGTATTATGAAAAAGACAATAAAATTGATAGACCTTTAGCCAGTATGATGAAAAAAAAAAGAAAGAAGAAAACCAAATTATGAATATCAGAAATGAAAAGGGTGAATCTACCTCCAATGAAGAGGAAATTAAAACAATTATTAGGAATTATTTTGCCCAATTGTATGCACATAAATTTGACAATCTTAGTTAAATGTATGAATATTTACAAAAATACAAGTTGCCTAGACTAATGGAAGAGGAAGTAAACTACTTAAATAACCCCATCTCAGAAGAAGAAATTGAACAAGCCATCAATGATCTCCCTAGGAAAAAATCTCCAGGGCCAGAAGGCTTTACTAGTGAATTCTAACAGACATTTAAAGAACAAGTGACTCCAATACTTGACAAACTATTTGGGAAAACTGGAGAAGAAGGAGTCCTACCAAATTCTTTTTATGAGACAAATATGGTACTGATACCTAAATCGGGAAGGGACAAAACAGAGAAAGAAAATTACAGACCAATTTCTCTTATGAATATAGATGCAAAAATTCTAAATAAAATATTAGCAAAAAGACTACAGCAAATCATCATGAGAATAATATACTTTAATCAGGTAGGATTTATTCTAGGAATGCAAAGGTGGTTATATACCAGGAAAACTATCAGTATAATCAATCACATCAACAACAAAACTAGCAGAAACCATATGA
>JAQQSU010001009.1:0-15892 GCA_028627135.1 Pseudochirops cupreus | reverse complement strand
AAGGTGTTAATTTCTTCAGTCAGGTTGTTGACTCTCTTTTCATGATTTTCTTGCGTCATTCTTATTTCTCTTCCCAATTTTTCCTCCACTTCTCTCATTTGATTTTCAAAATCCTTCTTAAGCTGATCTCTAGCTTTTAAGCAATCTTCATGTTTCTTGGAAGCTTTTAGTGCAGGAGTTCTGATTGTGCTGTCTTCCTCCAGTTTCCTGCTTTGATCCTTCTTTTCCCCAAAGAACGAATCTAGAGTTTGGTTGCTGTTCTTACTTTGCTTCCTTTGCCTGCCCATGGTTGGCCAATCAATGATTTTTTAGCTCTGTGGAGCTCTGCTTCCAGGGGGGAAAGCTCTGTCCCAAATCGCTGGGGTTTTCCCAGCTGCCGGTGCTTTTAGGAGGCTACTGCAGCCCCCACCAGCTCTGACTCACTGAAAAGGCACCCCAGGACCACCACCCAAGACCACAATCCGGATCCAGGCCGCTCAATGCAAGAGCACCTGGCCTCTGAACGATCACTTGTCCCCCTGCAGTCTGCAGGCCGGGAGCTCTGAAGCAGCAACATGGAGGTGGCTGCAGGGCCTCCACTTCTGCTGCTTCCTTGCCCTGGAGGCAGTTTGGCCAGACCTGCTGTTCTTTCCCGATTTTAGCCAGGTTCCACTGACCTTTCACTTAGTCCTTTTTTCCTATGGCTTGATAATTCTGGAAACTGCCACAGCTGCCACAGATCCGCTCTCCTGATGCTCCAGCTGTGGCTCAGCTCGGCACATCAGGCCACCCCCAAGGCCAAGCTGCTGTTTCAGGCTGGGCTGCTTTTGGCTCCCAGTGCTGAGATAGTCCCTCCTAGCCGAACTGCCTTCAGCAGAAAGTATATTTGTATGTGTTTTAGAGCTCTAGAATTTGTTTAGAGTCATATTTTATGGGTATTTTGAGGTGGCTGTGTGGGAGCTGCCATATCTTGCTGCTCCTATGCTGCCATCTTCTCAATGGGAATTTCTTACACCAAAGAAATCATAGGTTTAGTAGAAATAGCCCCCACATTTTGAAGGTGATGACGTTTTCCTTTGGAGTCCTTAGATTCATCTTTTTTCTCTTTCCCTCCTGCCACTGATCTTCATTCTCTCCTTTCCCCTATCACTTTCTGGGACTCAGTGCTTTTATAATCTTCCCATGCCTCCTTCATTTCCTGTTTTTAGGAAGGAAAATGATGTGTGATTTATTATTAATTTAAAACATTGTAGTTGAGGGTAGTTAGGAGGAGCATTAGAAATCTGGGCCTGGAGTAAGGAAGACCTTAGTTCAAATATGGCCTAAGCTACTCACTGTGTGATCTGGGCAAATCACTTAAGTGCTATTTGCCTCAGTTTCCTCAACTGTAAAATAGGGGTAATAGGAGTACCCACCTTGCAGTGTTTTTGTGAGGATCAAATCACAAATTAGCACAGAGTCTGGCACATAATAGATGCCAGATAAATGCTTATTCCCTTTCTCCTATGGCCATTATTTTCCCTTTTCTAAGTATTTACAAACAACTGATTTGAAATACTTTTTCCTATAATTTTTGCCAGTTTTTAACATCAAGCTTCCCAGACTATCATTGTTAGAATCTATCCTTTCCCTTTTTTCTTTAAGCATTTATTAACCACTGAGTATGTTTGGGGCACAGTGGATAAAGGTTCAACTCCAACTTCAAATGCTTACTACCTGGGTGACTCTGGGCAAGTCACTAAACCCTATTTGCTTCAGTTTCTCATCTGTGAAATGGCAAACCACTCAAATGTCTTTGCCAAGGAAACCCCAAATGAAGTCACAAAGAGTCTGACATGACTGAAATGACTCAACAACAAAAATTTTCAATGCACTATGCTGGGCCCTGGGTGGGGGAAGGCGTGGTATAAGGACAAAAATAAAATACAGTCATTGCCTCAAAAAACTTATTACTTCTAAAGAATTGCCACCCATGGAATGAGCAAGCCTGCATAGATGAAGTAGTCAGACACCCTGAGGAAGAGATAAGTCAAAGGAAATGTTTTTGTTGTTGTAGTTTGTTTTTGGAAGGAGGAAGGCAGAGCAATTGGGGTTAAGTGACTTGCCCGAGGTCACACAGCTAGCAAATGTTAAGTGTCTGAGACCAGATTTGAACCCAGCTCCTCCCGACTCCAGGACCAGTGCTCTATTCACTGCACTACCTAGCCACCCCAAGTCTGTTCTAAGTAAGTCAAACTATCACCACCACAACTTCAACCATCACTTTCCCTCAGAACTTGATAGAGAGACAGTCTAGGACTGTGAACCCAAGAGGCCTCAGAATCACAGAACCAGCCCTGCTTCTAGCCTGTCCCCTGCAGCCATCAGGCAGGGAGCAACAGCCATGGAGATAAGACCTGGTGACTCTTCCACAGGGGCTAGAGTCCTAACCTTTTCAGGAGTTGTGACTGCTAAAGACCAGGGGAAGAAGGTTCTAGTCACCAAAGTTTGTAGCAATGGTTCAACATCAAAAACAGCGTTAGAAAAATAGACATTGCCATCTGCTTAGCCAGTGCACCCTAAGGACCATGACATCTTTCCCTCTGACTTTCAGCTAAAATCTTTTAGCTATGCTGTATTCCTATTAGAATGTGAGGTCCTTGAGGGCAAGAGCTGTCTCTGCTTTTCTAGTTGTATCAGCAATACTTAAGGCAATATTTTATTTTATTTTTGGTTTTTGGAGGCCAGTTGGGGTTAAGTGACTTGCCCAAAGTCACATGGCTAGTTTTTTTTGTGTTAAGTGTCTGAGGCCAGATTTGAACTCAGGTCCTCCTGACTCCAGGGCAGGTGCTCTATTCACTATGCCACCTACCTGCCCAAGATAATATTTTAAATACTCTTCCCTTCCTTCCTTCTTTCCTTCCTTCCTTCCTTCCTTCCTTCCTTCTTTCCTTCCTTCCTTCCTTCCTTCCTTCCTTCCTTCCTTCCTTCCTTCTTTCCTTCTTTCCTTCCTTCTTTCCTTCCTTCCTTCCTTCCTTCCTTTCTTCCTTCCATTATATTGAAGGTATACCATATAAACGGATAAATACAAGATAATTTGAGGAGGGAGAGAACACTAACAAGTGGGAGGATAAAAATGATTGCTCATTGGAGATGGTGTCCAAAATGTCCTTTGAGGGGCAGCTAGGTGGCACAATGAATGGAGCACTGGCCCCTGAGTTCAAATATGACCTCAGACACTTGATGCTTACCTAGCTGTGTGACCTTGGGCAAGTCACTTAACTCCAATTACCTTGCCTTCTCCCCTCCAAAAAAAAAGAGACAAAATGTCCTTTTAAGGAAACTAAGAATTGTTAAGAGGCAAAAGGGAAAAGGGAGTGTTTTATAAGGATGGGGCGGCATATAATTTGTGTAATGACAAACGTTAGGAGATAGCATGCTGAGTTCAGAAAACAGCACTAGTCCAGATTGGCTGGAATGTTATGGTGTGTGAAGGGGAATAATGTGAAAAAAGTCTGGAAAGGTGGGCTGTAGCCAGGTTATGAGGGGCTTTAAATGCCAAGGTGAGCAGTTAAATTAGAAAAATGTTTGATGCATGCCTCCAGCCCTACCTGAAAGTATTCTTCCTTTCCTAAAATTTTCCTAGAGCAAACTCTCCTTTGCCCTATCATAATTTAGCTCACATTATAATTACACTGACCTTTGTGCACATTATTTCTGTTTTCCCCAGTAGAAAATAAGTGTCTTGAGGATAGGAGCTATTATTTTTTTTAAAACTTTGCAATGCTGGCACTTAGCAGAGTTCTTTGCACATAGTAGGTTGAATGTTGGGCAGCTAGGTGGTACAGTAGATAGACTGTTGGACCTGAAGTCAAGAGGAGTTCAAATCTGACCTCAGATACTTACTAGCTGTATGACCCTGGGCAAGTTCCTTAACCCTGTTTCCCTCAGTTTCCTCATCTGGAAAAATGAGCTGGAGAAGGAAACGGCAAACCACTTCAGTATCATTGCTAAGGAAACCCCAAATAGGGCCATGAAGAGTCAAGACACAGATGAAAAATGATTGAACAGGTTGAATGCTTGCTGAATATTTTGTTGAATGAATGTTTCCTTGCCTCCAGTCTTTAGTCATCTCTCCCATTCTGTATAATTTATCAAAAATTACATGCAATGATAATCTTGTACATGCACTGTACAATGGATTTGGAATGATTACTTTTAACTATGTTATTTCCTATTTTCTGCATTCTGTGCAACATGTCTACAAATATCCTGCTGTTTCTTACAAAATTTGTTGGGGCTGCAAATTCTTCCCTGGGGAGAGTATAGGGTGGATCAATGTTTGGGAGTTTGTTTCTAATCATATATATAGAAGATAATGGCAGGAGTGAAGAGAACATTTACCTTTCCCTCTTAGCCTAGATTTTAGTGCTAGCTTTTGGAAGCATCTGGGGAACAAAATGCATTTCCACATAGCTCCTGTGGGGTCTTTTAGATCACTAAAATGGGCTGTAGGGGCATGTGATTCCCAAAAGGAATTAAACTATGGGAGCATCAAGGAAATTCTCCCCCTGGATAAGATAGTTGTTTGGGACAATATAATTTGATTCAGAAGCAGACAAGGAAGTAGCTCAGGATTAATCAGGGTAAATATACATGGTATTTATTTGGTTGCGCATTAGCCACATGTAACTGCCTTTATTAGGGAGAAGCCTTCTTTTCAATGCATCATGGTTGACCAGAACCTAGAGGACCAATACAAAAGGTTATACCTCAGGGGAAGATTAGATTTGAGGCACAGTAGAGTAATGAGAACAGGCAGCAAAGAGAAGAACCCAGAGGCAAGCAGGGGGGATGTGATGCCCCTCATGGAGCAAGTTCAGTAGGGAACAATGCCCAATGACCTCAACAGAAGACATCAACAGCCTTGCAGCATCAGATACTGGTTTGTTCCTCCATACAGGTGCTGAATGTGTTCTCATATATGTTCTCTCCACAGGGTGCCCATATGCATGTTCCATCTTTTACTGATACTACCTATTCTTGCAGAAAAATGTACCCCCCCTTTTTTAGGGGAATATTTTATCACTGTTTTTGTTACTATGCTATGTCTTTGCTTTCAACCACTTGCATCCTCTAAATTAATAATGAAAGTAAAAACAATGATGGGGGCTTGTGAAGTACATAGTGGATACAGACTCATATGATACTTGAACCTCGGACAGCATTATTGGAGGTTAACTTGTGAGAGGAGTTCTATAGATGGCATATTACCATTACCAGGTATTTTTATACTTCAAGACTTATTCCTTGTTGGGAACTAAAGGCTTCATTCATAATATATGGTATTTCAAGAATTTTTTTAAAGTGGAAAAAGTATCTTTTTGGGTAGTAATCCCTCTACAAAGGGGCAACTAGGTGGCACAGTGGATAGAGTGCTCATTCTCAAGCCACATCTTCTTGAATTCAAATCTGGCCTAGGACATTTACTGGCTTTGTAACCCTGGGCAAGTCACTCGCCTCTGTTTGCCTCAGTTTCCTCATCTGTAAAATGAGCTGGAGAACAAAATGGCAAACCACTCCCATATCTTTGCCAAGAAAACTCCAAATGGGGTCACAAAGAGTCCAACATTACTCAAATGACTGAACAACATCCTTTAAAAGACTCTTGAAGTCATACTACTAGAGAATGGTCTCCTTCTCCTTCAAGTCCTAAAATTTGAGAGGGAGTATGATGTAGCAGAAAGAGTAAAGACCTTAGGTTAGGGTCAGAGGTTTTGGGTTCCAATCTTAGCTCTACTGTTTGCTCGATCTCAGTTTCCTCAGCTGTAAAAACAAGTGTATTTGATTAGAATATTTCAAAGGTTCTTTCCATATCTAAAAATCTGATGAATAAATTACATCGTTTACCTATCTGGAATTGACTCAGACACATGGTAGTTGTGTTTTATTAACACTTTTACTTCAAGTTCCAGTTGAGACTTTTGATTGCTTTTTCATATGGGAGTTTGAACCCCTCAAAATGGTCCTTTTGCAGAGTTCCAAGGAATGTAAGCAAACTCCCATGTACACGATCACCCTCCTGTACCTGGACAGTGTGATCATTTCATTTTGATTAATTAAACCATTTCTTGTTTGCCTGCCTTTATAACCAACTCTTCTGCTCTCATTAAGGCAACTTTCTTTGTGTCCTCTTTTGTTTAACCACCAGGAAATTGAAGAGCTTCAGGCCTCGTTACATTCTTGCATAAAACTTTGGCTGCTTTTTCTTTCCAATATTAGTGGAAAAGCCAAGGTATCTCATTAGCTGCCAAGCAGCAGTGGACGGGGGAACTGGAAAATGGCCAAGACCAAATCGCTCCTACCCATTTTTTCCAACTTAAGGCAAACTTACTTTCTTGCTCCCATCACCTAAGATTTGCCAGGGGCCTTTTAAGAGAATTAACATTTGTCCCCATAGAGCTTTCAGAGATGTTAAATTCATAATCACCTACTGATATTCATATCCAGATGGACAACAAACGTAAAAACTGAAAGCTAGGGCGAGTCTGTGAATAAGATTGTACTTCTCTGCCAGGGACATTGGATGCAGGGGATGCTGCCCAAGCTATAGCATTATTCTGATTGGTTGTTAGATGAATGACTGAGCCTCACTTCCCCCTTCTGATTTAGTGGGAACGGGTCAAGGGTTCTCCTGCAAAATACACAACACTTCCAATTTAAAATAGATCTTGGAATACCCTAAAAGAGGGAGGAAGAATGTGAGAACGCAATAGGACAGGGTTCTTTGATCCTGAATCCAGTTAGAATGTTAATTATCTGTGCATGTCAGACCAAACAGTGGGACCTCCCTTAGAGCAGGCCTCCCCAAGTGAATTAGAGGACCACAGAAATGATTGTGTTGCACCATTTCCAAATGATTCAACCATGACTTTCAGGCAGATTCTGGATGAGGAAGTTGCCTTGTCTTTATATGCACTACATAGTTTGGCAGTAAGCAATGTGATCTAAAATTTAGAAAAATAAAAAAGAAAGATACCACAATAAAAGTGGGACTTATCACCATCAGTGTTCAGTATTTGTGAACATGTACTTATTATATGCTTAATTTTGTTCAAGGTTTCCCTTCTGACTTAGTGGTTGATAAGTAAAAGTCTGCTCTCGGAGTACAAAATATAGTTTCTCTCTCTATTCTTCTTCTCCCCTATTACTCTGAGAACAGTTATCAAATCAATATCACCATTGCTTCTCAAAAGCCTTTTTAATTGTCTTTGCTATGACTCAACCTATGTTAACTGGGTGGCATAGTGGAGAGAGCACCAGGCCCAGAGTGAGGAAGACCTGAGTTCAAATCTGGCCTTAGATACTCACTAGCTGTGTGACCCTGGCCAAGTCACATAACTATGTTTGCTTCAGTTTCCTCATCTGTAAAATGAGCTGGAGAAGCAAATCACTCCAGTATCTTTGCTATACATGGGGTCATGAAGAGTCAGACATGACTGAACAACAGCAAAAAAAATGACTGCTCACTCTCCCTATGACTTCTAAGACCAAAACACTCATCTCTAGCCACTAATACTTTATGTACTGTCTCTCTGAAAAGAATGTAAGCTCCGTCAGGGTAGGAACTTGCTCTGTTCGTTCATTCACTCACAGAGAGCATAAGAGAAGTATTAGACATGATCCCTGTCCTCAAAGAGCTTGCAATTTAGCTAACAAGAAGGAAACAACACATGTGAGAAAACTAGAGAGCAATAGATAATAGATCAATGTGTGGTATAAATCACAAGTTCTATAGGAGATCAGAGAATAAAGGAATTCTCTGTGTGCTGAAGCAATCAGGGAACATTTCCTAGGGCTGAGTTGAAGGATGAGGAGGATTTGAATAGGTGGAGAGGGGAGGACTGCAGGAAGATCCTCCTCATAGACTGACTGTGTTACATCAGGTCTTTCCTGATTATAGTTCTTATGATTCAGATAATGGGATTTGAGTAATGCTATAATTAAGTACAAATATCTTGATTTGTGTCATCATGGAATGCCACCAAATAATACTACTACCATTTGATGGTTAGGAAACAGTTTTTTTAATTAAGTTTTTTTTTGTCTTTGATTAACTTTAAATTAGATTTCTAAATTCCTGGTAAGATCTAGCATTTACTAATATAAAAGAAATAAAGAAGACATAAAAATAGAATATCCCTGAGAAATGTAACATGCCAAGAGGGGCATTTTATGGCTTTGGCAGTATGCTGTTGCTTTTTTTTGTTTTGTTTTGTTCTTGCTTTTTTTTGGAGGGCAATTAGGATTAAGTGACTTGGTCAGAGTCACACAGCTAGAAAGTGTTAAGTGTCTGAGGCCGGATTTGAACTCAGGTCCTCCTGACTCCAGGGCCGGTGCTTGTTGTTGCTTTAATATAGCTTTGTCTGCCATTTAATCCAGAGGTGTGAAGCCATGTCAAGAACTTGGAATCAATAATAAGCCAATAGGAGGAAGGGCTCTCCAGAAGTACCCTGCCAGACTGGGGAGAAACAGGGTAGCTGGTGGGGGAGACATTAGCATGACTTCCCATATTATGTCTGGTTAGAGGTTTGGAGACTTTCAGGGTTGTCCTCCCTGCTGGGGTCAGACATTGGTTACCGTTGTAGCTATATTACTGTAGCCAGTAGGCCCCATCTTTCATGCTGATGCCTGCCCTGCAGGCTTGAGACAGTTCATTCTCTCCTAGATCTGAGGTCAGCCTCACTTCTATGTCAAATCAAGGCCATGGTCTAGCAGCCAAGGGTTACTGAGCACTGTTCCTGAGTTATGTTACTATTGTCCCAGTATGCTCAGTTTCTCTAGTCTAGGCTGACTTCCGGGTCAGGGCTGGTCTGGTAAGCGAGGGGTGGACTCTCACCTTTCTTTACCTGGTTGAGCTGGGATGAGGTGAGGTTGCTTGCTTATAGCAAGACTGTTGGGAGTATTTGCTCCTCTTGTTTTCTCTTACTATTAGCATTACACAAAATTAATTTAACTGTTTTGTTTTTACTACTCTCAGAGGACAAAGTGATCTGTAGAGAATCCTGGCTTTAAAAGGATAAGGAGTTGCTAGGAGTAGGAACCAGTCATTTTTCCACATCCCCTATCAACCATTTCCAAACCATACAGCTGTCTGTGTCTACCTCCTCTGTCCTTTCTAGGTCTCCTTTTTGTATTGTCTTTTCCTGTTAGAATATAAGGCTCTTGAGGGCAGGGACTACCTTGCTTTTTGACATTTACACTCCTACTGCTTAGCACAATGCCTGACACACAGTAGACTATCAATGCCTTATCATTCATTCCTCTATTCAATCATTCACTCATTTTCTAGAACATCTTGCATTAGAGGGGTGAGTTGCCACATTGGGCTTCTCCTATTCTGACTGAATCACAATTTCTTCATTCATATTCTACATTGGCAAGGTTAAGAGATCTAGGTGTCCTCTGTGCTCCCTAACTTCCTCTCCCTCTCCTCCCACCTCCAAACCCAGGACTATATTGTCATTGCATTTTTCTTTTTCAAGACTTATCATATCTTATGGTGGCGAGAAAATCTTATAAACTGAGCATTGAAGAATTACAAGAAATGGTTCCCAATTTCAAAAAACTCACATTTTCATTTGGGAGCTAAGAGTAATACCAAGGAATTAAAGGCTAGATTGTATGCAAAGATTATTAGCCTATGTGTTTGGAGAGAGAGAGAGAGAGAGAGAGAGAGAGAGAGAGAGAGAGAGAGAGAGAAAGAGAGAGACAGAGAGAGAGAAAGAGAGAGACAGACAGAGAGACAGACAGAGAGACAGATAGAGGGAGACACACATACAGAGACAGACAGAGACACAGAGACAGACAGACACACATAGATTAATGTGGGTTGAAGCTGAAGGGAAAGGCTTCATGGAGAACATAAGGTTTAGACATTGAAGTAAAGGATGGTTGGGAAAACCAACAACCAGGATGATATTTCAGGTGTGGACGATATCATAAGCAGAGTTAGAAATGAACGCAGTATAGAGACGGATGTGAGGAGACCAGCCTGACTGGTGCAGATAGCTCCTATCAATAAGCTTAGAGTGGTGGAAGGAGCTGAAGAGAATAATTCATTGATTCAGTGGCCTCCTTGAGTTGAATTTGATATAAATGATTTGCTAATGAAGACACTTGCAATTGAAAGCTAGAGGAAACTATGGCAATTCTTGTTTGTTTTTTTGTAAGAAACCAATGTTTATTTTCCATCACTATTTTCCATTTTTCCAACACTATTAGAATATCTGGGGTAAAACTTAAGACCACTCTGTGGTAGTTCCTACCCACTCAGTGGCCTGAGCAGTAGGAGCTACAGACCAGTCCTCCTTAGTCAGCTGAGCACTCCAATCTTCAGTAGGGAACTGCTGAATGGGCACAGATTGTACCTGTACTCCCTTGGACCAATCAGCCACCTCTGGTTGAGTAGCAGTGAATTCTGGGGCTTGGAGCAGTCCCTTTGCCCTGAATTTCAGAACAGCTCACTGGCCAGTGTTCCTGGATGAGATGGGACTAACATCAGCTGGACTTTCAATGGCAACAAGGGCACAAGTTGCCAGCAGAAGCTTTTCCCAAGTTCTCTTCAAGTTAATGATGTAAATGCTATTGCTTCCATCTGGAAGTCCAATGTGGTGCCACCCAAATGGATTCCTGCAGCAAAGAATTTGAGAACATCTTTCTCCTTCATCGGCAAAACATCTAGGGCTCAGGACATTGTGAAAGCTTCCCTTTAAAGTTATGATGGAAACCGAGAACAATGCCATATGGAACCCTCTTCTGGGCAGTGTGGAAAGGGCCAGTTCTTGTTCTTAACACCAATGTAGGAAACCATAGTAGGATGTCTGTAACAAATATAACTGTTTGATTTTTGTGACTACTTCATTTTGTTGGTGTAGAAACATGTAGGGCTAATATTTATAAATGAAATCAGAAGAAAAAAAGGATACCATCAATTCTATGTTCTCTAAGATTATTATTTCACCCACTTAATGATATCTTCAATTTTCAGGCTTAATGTTTCATATTTTATTTCTCTTGTTGGCTATCTTTGAAAAGGAAAAGAAATAGGAGAGCTTTGGTTCTATAGGGGAGATATTATCATAGAAAACAAAAATTTGCTCAGTGTAGGATTCATCTCTCATTATTCAACAATGTGGATTGTTGAAAATAGGGATGGTGTCAATGAAGGTCACGGAGGGTGTTTCCAATGTGAGAAGATGTCCAGGGGTGGAGTGAGCTTCTAGGGTGAAGAGTTTTCATTGGCATGGCAAAGTCCTGTGGAGATGCAAACTGGAGAAGAAATTATTGTTATTATATTTTTGTTCTTACTACTATTATTACTACTACTACTACTACGAATACTACTATTATTACTATTTAAGAACTTTGGAATTGATTGTGTGGCATGGGAGACAGTGGCACAGGACCACTCAGCATGGTGTGCCCACTTCAGAGAAGGTGCTGTGCTCTATGAGCAAAACAGAATTGAAGTAGCTCAAAAGAAACAAGAGATGCAGAAATTTAGAGAATCCACCCCAAATGTTCACATGGATTATTTGTGCCCTACCTCTGGCAGAACATTCTGAGCTTGTATTGGTCTGATCAGCCATAGCTGGACACACTGTAATTTTAGCATAGTGATGTCATTTTGGCCCTCTTCGAGAACAAAGGACAACAACTACCCAACTACTATTACTACTACTACTACTACTACCACCACTACTACCACTATTACCACCACCACCACCACCACCACCACTCCTACTCCTACTCCTACTCCTACTGCTACTCCTACTGCTAGGTGCCACAGTTGATAGAGTGCTGGACCTGGAGTCAGGATGACTCATCTTCTTGAGTTCAAATCTGGCCTTAGACACTTATTAGATGTGTGACCCTCAGAAAGTCACTTAACCCTATTTACCTCATTTTTTTTTCATCTCTCAAATGAGCTGGACAAGGAAATGGCAAACTGCTCCAGTATCTTTGCCAAGAAAATCCCACATAGGGTCACAAAGGGTTGGACACAACTGAAATGACTGAACAGCAACAACTTATACTACTATGGCTGCTGTTGCTGCTTCTACCACTGCTACTAATTACTAATAATCTTATGTCTATGTCTACTACATGCTATACCTACTATCACCAATACTACTAGCTCACAATATATAGAGCTTTACAAAAGGCCTTCATATAATTTATCTCATTTGACCCTCTTAAAACCCCGTAGCTTTCTGTAACAGTGCAAGAGTAAGGTCCTGTCTCTGCCCTGACAGAACTTCCCTTGGTCATCATTGAATAATCTCACGGTTGTGGGTGTCACAAACCCCTGTTCAATATGTAGAACATTGGGAGGAGGAATAGAATTGGGCAAAATATATTTTTCAACCCAGAGTCTAAGGTGGTTTCTATTTTAAGAAAAAGATGTCTAATAAAATGACAGAAAAGAAAACTTATATTTGAAATAGCTTTTCTGAAACAATTGTTGAGTAAGTAAATTAACAAAGCAAACCCTGTAGATCATACTTTCTTTAAAATGCTCTGGGGGACCAAAAAAAAAAATGTTTTGTTGTCTGGCATTTAGTTGAATATTTAATGGTGGGAAAATAGTTGAAACCTTTTGTTGATTCCAGAACATCCCCATTCCTATGGAGGAGTTATTTCTAGTTAGGATCCTTTAAAAGGAGTCTCTGTTTCTCCTTATGCATCTTCATGGCACCTTTCACTACACTTTTTTGGCATCCCTTAGGCATACATACCAGGCTACTGCAGATAGAAAAAGGAAAGCTCTCTTTGTCCACGACAAGACTTTTACTGAACCATCCATTAGCAAATAGAGTATACTGTCCCTAATGTATATTTTATGGTCTGTTAAATTTTGATCTTTTTACAAAGAGCTATGTAATTGATGGTGCACTGGCCACCCCTCCCATGATCCACCATAAAATGAGTTGCAATAAACTCCATTTTTCAGTTAGAAAAAAGCAGAGGTAGAGAGAAATTATATTTTGGGTGCATGTGGTGGCAAAACCTGGATTTAACTATATCTTCCCAGAGTCATAAAGTTCTTGCTTAGCTCACTGAGTGGTAATACTTGTTCTAATTCCCAGTCCCTTCTTTCTGTTCAAGATTCCAATTGAGTTGGGCCTGTTGAAAGTATCTGTTTTCCTTCAGGCCTGGCTCTGGTTTTTCTTCTTGAAAATTACACTATGGCCAAAAAAAGAAATCATAGTATTGCTTTTGACCTGTGCTCTTACTGCCTTAGTTTTTGGGAATCACTTTTCAAGTGTGGATTGATCTGGTTCAAACTGAGGGCTGACATGGAAAGTTTTAGTCTATTGCAACTTCTCTAAGTAAATTCTCTGAGGCCAAAGAGTGAAGTATGACGAAAATCCCATAGCCTTCCCTGGAACTGCCATAAATGCTGTAGCATTTACAATAGTACTGAGGTTTCATACACTATGGTTTCTCTGCCAGCACAGTAAGGGATATGATCATCTTCATAGTGGCGTGGTGACGCTCCTAATATGATTCTTAGATGAATCTTAGTCAGCCTTGACATTTGTGGGCAATATAGCCTGCAAATAACATTTTCTTTTCTTGGACTTAAAAAATTATTAAAGGAAATTTCTCCATTTTTATTAGTTGCTGCAAAGTCACCTTTTCGTTGCTAGGTAAAGGAGGGGAAGCACATGGATAATAAAACACGGAGAACAGACTTTGTACATTTGAATAGGTGCATGATGTGGAAGTTCATGTCCAATATAGTAAGGAAGTGAATGAGAGACAGCATCCACAATAGAGTGGATAGTGTACTGGACTTGGAAAGAGGAGACCTGGGATGAGATCCCACTTCAGACCAGCTGTCTGATCCTGAGCCAAATCATTTAACCCATTAGTGTCCAGGCAAATGTCAAAGACTCGGAGTTACTAGTAAGATGCCAGTCTGAAGTGGTAGAGAGAATTTCCACCCTGTGAGTGATTTATGCTGATGAAATCACAGGTCTGAAAAAATATTGTATTATTATTAGCACCTTACATGTAAGAACTTTGGGTTATGACTAGTGTAAGTACTTATTGTTATTTAGCTGTTTTTCAGTCATGTTTGACTCTTCATGACCCCCTTTGGGGTTTTCTTGGTAGATACTGGAGTGACTTGCAATGTCCTTCTCCAGCTCATTTTACAGATGGGGAAACTGAGGCAAGCAAAGTTAAGTGATTTGCCCAAGTTCCCACAGCTAGTATGTGTCTGGAACTATATTTGAACTCAGGAAGATGAATTTTCCTTCAACTCTGGGCCTAGCATTCTTTCCACTGTGCCACTTAGCTGCCCATGTAAGTACAGGGTGTTCTCAAAGACTCAATGTAGTTTTAGGCTGTTCAATCTTGAGACTTTTGTGACACTTTGTTATTGCTTTACAGATGAAGACACTGAATTTCTGAGGGGTTATGACTTGCCTATGATCACACAGAAATTGTTTGAGGTGGAATCCAAATTCCGATCTCTTGTTCTAAGCCCTGAACTCTAGCCATGACACAACACCACCTTTTATGGCCTAAGCTAATGTAAGCCATTGTTAATAAAGGAGCTGTATCACAAAACTCTAACTCAGTTAGAAGGTAGTCAATTTCTCCATCTCAATCCCCATCCAAATTCTTTTCCACCTCTCATCCCATGATGAAAATAGGCAGAATCATCTTTCAGACTGATACTATGTCAACTGATTGGCCTGATCTCTTTTATTTCATCTTCCTACTTCACTTGGAGAGAAGGTACAATAGAAAGTGTGAAATGCAAATAAGAGACTTAAAATTGAGAAAGTTCTTTCAGTAATTCAAAAGCATGATTTTTTTCCCTTGAAGAGAATTTATTCTATATAGCCCATATTATAACCGATGATGAAGCATACTCAATGATTACATTCTTATTGATATGTTCTATTTGTATAAACTGTTCATTTAATCCTTTTAAATTTGGCATCTTTTTACAAGTGTGAGGATTAAAACTCATGATATTGCTAAGATGCTAACTGTCCATGGCTG
The DNA here is from genome assembly GCA_028627135.1 of Pseudochirops cupreus. Taxonomy (NCBI): domain Eukaryota; kingdom Metazoa; phylum Chordata; class Mammalia; order Diprotodontia; family Pseudocheiridae; genus Pseudochirops; species Pseudochirops cupreus. The sequence goes on along the minus strand of JAQQSU010001009.1, from coordinate 850 downwards.
GGTAGGAAGAACATAGTATAAATAAGACTGCAGAGTCAGTTAACTTCATTCTGTTCCCTACCAATGTCCTTATTCCTTGAGTGTACATCATTTGTTGAGAGCAAAGAATAATATACAGAATACAGGAGACACCACTCCAACTATATTCTGTCCTAGTCAGACCTCATTTACCATCTTGTGTTCACTTGCGGGTGCCACATTTTAAGAGGGGTATTGCTAAGCAGGATAGGATTCAGGGCAAGGATGCCAGGATGGTCAGGAGACTGGAGACCATCTATGGGAGTACTAGTTGAAGAATATATAGTCTAGATAAAAGATGATTTAGTGGAGACATGATGAGACACAATAGCTGTCTGCAAGTATTTGAAGAGTTGTTATGTGGAATAAAGATTAGATTTTTTCTGCTTGGTTCAAGAGGGCAGACAGGAGTAATTGGTAGATATCACAGATACTCATAAGTATAACCTAGTAAGATAATGTGTGAAAAAAGTATACAAGGCACATTTTCTTTGGGTGATATGAAATCAGAAAGGCAGCACAGAAAATTGCCAAGATATCTCTACCATTTATGTCCAGAGATCACCATTCAGAGAATATAAACAACATCAACACACACACACACACACACACACACCTCTTAAAGACTTTTCATTATTTTTTTTTATATGAGATTCTTTATTAAATTTTTTTGAGTTACATCTTTTCTCCCCGTCTTTCCCCCGCCCACCACCCCAAAACAGCCATCCCAGTATTTCCCCCCTCCCCCAGTCTATTCTCTCCTATGTCACTTTTTGGTAGGGCAGGATGGATCTCCCAACTGCAGTGCCTGTGTATCTCAAGTTCCAGTTGG
>JAQQSU010010089.1:0-12517 GCA_028627135.1 Pseudochirops cupreus | reverse complement strand
AGCCAGGTTCCGGAGTTCCCAGATCAAGGAGCAAATATTACAAGCTGCCAAGAAGAAACAATTTGAATACTGTGGAAACACAATCAAGATAAACCAGGATCAAGCAGCTTCTACATTAAGGAATTGAAGGGCATGGAATATTATATTCTGGAGATCAAGGGAGCTAGGATTAAAACCTAGAATCACCTACCCAGCAAAATTGAGTATAGTGTTCCAGAGGAAAATATGGTCATTCAATGAGGTGGAGGACTTCCAAGTATTCTTGATGAAAAAACCAGAACTGAATAGAAAATTTAACGTTCAAATATAAGAAGCATGAGAAGGTAAACATGGAAAAGAATTCATAAGGAACTTATCAAGGTTGAAATATTTATATACTAACATGGAAAAATGATAATTATAACTTATGAAACTTTTCTCAATATGAGGATAGTTGAAGGGAATATATATGTATACATACACATGTGTCTATATAGAAGGGTATATATGCATATGATTACATATGTGATTGTGTGTATATATGTGTACATAGACAGATGGTACAGGATCAATTGAACAGGATGGGATAATATTTTAAAAGGTGAAATTGAGAGGTGGGAGAGGAATAGTATGAGAGGAGACAGGGAGAGTCAGAACAGGGTTAATCCTCTCATATAGAAGAGGCAAGAGATAACTGTTATAATGGAGGGGAAGAACAGGAAGGCAAAAGGGAATAGGTCAACCTTACTCTCATTGAAGTTGGCTTAAGGTAGGAATGATATACACTCTAAATTGGATATCTTGCCCTACAGGAGAGTAGGGTGGAAGGGGATGAGAGGGGAGATGATCCAGGGGAGAGCAGGTTGGAGGGGAGGGTTGTTAGAAGCACATACTTTTGTAAAGGGACAGGGACTAAGTAGAGAATAGAACAAGTGGGTGGGATAGGAAGGAGGGAAATATACGGGTACTGGGGTAGGGAGATCCATCTTGCCCTACTGGAAATCAGAGGGGTGATGGGGGAGGATATAGGAGAGAGCTGATTGTGGGAGGGGGTATACAGTGGGATCACTGTTTTGGGGTGGTGGATAGGGGAAAGACAGGGAGAAAATTTATAAATCAAAATCTCATGGAAATGAATGATGTAAACTAAAAACGAAAATTTGAAAGGAAAAAAATGCTTCCTATATGCCACTCTTTTGGATATGAAGACAAAAAAGGGCATAGTTCATGCCTTCAGGAAGCTCATTCCATTGGGGGAAACATAGATTAGTCGGTACAAAATATGTAGAAAATAGAAGGTAGTTCCGTAGTTGGGGGCACCAGTATCTGGCAGGAAGCAGGATAGTTCTTGTTTGCATAGGAGGTAATACTTGAGTAGAGTCTTGAATGAAGCAAGTAATTCTTTAGGGGGTGGAATTAAAGACTCAGACAGCTAGACGGTACAGTGGGTAGAGTGCTGGCCCCTGGAGTCAGGAAGACTCATCTTCCTGAGTTCAAATTTGACCTCAGATATTTATTAGCTGTGTGATCCTAGGTAAGTCACTTAACCCTGTTTGTTTTAGTTCCCCAACTGTAAAATGAGTTGGAAAAGGAAATAGCAAAGTACTCTAGTATCTTTGCCAAAAAAACTACAAATGGAGTCATGGAGAATCAAACATGACTGAAATGACTCAACAGCAGCAACAACAACAGCAGCATCTGATTGCATGAAATACCAATAATATTATGTTTTCTTAGTCATACTTCATTGAAATCTTTAAATTTTAGTTTATGTTTAAGTACAGTTATTTCATATCATAAATAAAACACCTACTCTAATACTAGGTTATAACACGCAGGCTACCAGGGTTGCTTGAAGGCTAAACCACCAGTGATTGTGTTCTAGAAAGCTCTGCCATTTTTGAAAGGATTTTTATGGGGGGTGGGGGGTCTGGTGACGGGCAGAATCTGCTTTCCAAGCGCTAGCTGAACTAGATAGGGAGAGTCTCTTTGCAAGTGCTTTGGTCTCTTGCTGATCAATTCTTTGGCTACGAAACAATGAAACCTAAGAAACAGAAAATTGTTGAATGGACCTCAGTCCTATGTAGTGCTCATTATCTTCAGTGGCAGGGATAGAGAGATGGAAAAGGGGTAGCATATTTTAAAAACCATGCTTTTTAGGTCATCTCAGAACATCAACTTGACTATTCATACTTTACTTTTAATGTGAATCCTTTGTCTAGTGACTATGGGGTGAGGAGTTCAAGAGTATCATTATTGAAATTCTTTATATGAAGAAAATTTAAAAATATAAGTAAGTCACAGGCAGATTGAAAGATAGCTGATGGGTCTGCCTTAGAGGGGTGAATAAAAGAGTTAGATTTGTTTTTGTTCCAAAGTCTCCAGGAAGTATTACTTTCACAGGGCTTTTGGTTACATTGTATTTCAGTGATCATAAGACATACTTGCAAAATGTCTATCTTGAAAGTAATGATAGCTAGTATCTATACTATGCTTTTAAGGTTTACAAAATGTTTTATAAATATTATGTCACTTTGTCCTCACAACAACCCTGAGAGGTAGAAGCTATTATAATCTCAATCTTATAGATAGAGAATACAAGGCAGACAAAAGTTAAAGTGTCTTGACCAGAATCACACAGCTAGTGATTGCTTTTCTGAGTCAAAGCCCAACACTATCCATTGGACCACTTAGATGGCACAAGATTACTACATTTTATTAGCCAACATATTTTGCTAAGAAAATAGCACCTACCTCAGAGGGTGGTTGTGAAGAACAAAGGAATAATATACATGAGGCATTTTGCAAGCCTTAAAGCATATAGATGTTAGCTATCATTATTATTCAATATGATATCAGGTTAAATCATTGTCTCATTTATATAAAATGATGAGTTGAACTAAAGATCTTCTATTATTCTAATATCATTCTGTCTAACAAATGTTGTTTTAGCCTTTGCTTCAGCATCCAGTGTAAAAGGGAAAATCACAACTTTCTGTTATCAGTTCATTTCATGTTTTGGAAAGCTCTACTTTTTAGTATGTCCATCCTCATGTTGAATTGGCAACTGACCCTCCCCCTCCCCCCCTCATAATTTCTTCTCAATGACTTATGGAGGCAAACAGATTATAGATAAGCCCCACATCAAGTTAATCAGATATTTTCACCAAACCCAATCATAAAGTATTAAACTCTCTTATAAGGAAGTGAGGATCTTTACCTGGGTGTCTCTAGTTCAAGCTGTCCACTCCTTGCTTCTCACCATCATCACCTTGCCATAGTCTCCAAGAAGTAGGACTGGGCACAGATATTCTATATTCTCATCTCTCTCTCTCTCTCTCTCTCTCTCTCTCTCTCTCTCTCTCTCTCTCTCCCTCTTCCCTCTCCCTCTCTCTTTCTCTCTCCTTTGTTCCTATGACATTAACGCTAACATTCCTTTGCATAATATCCTATATTCATGGAAATACTGATGTTATAGTCAAAAGACACATTCACCTCTGAGTAAGTAAGGTCGAAGTTCAAGGCCTCACTCTGCCACTAACAATCCAAATCACTGTGGAGAAGTCATTCAACCTGTCTGGGCTGTCTCTTACTTGTCAAATGAGGGAGTTGGACTAAATGGTTTCAAATATTTAAACAATGACCCTAAGTGGGGTATGTTTGATTCTCTGAGAAATATATTTTATGCCTCCCCAATTCAAACCATTAAGACTTCAGGAAGAGGTGGAGTGAGAGTAGAGCATGATCCATTCAGCCTCCTCCCCCCTTTTTTCCCCCTTAAGGCTGGAAAAAGCTGAATTGGAGCTGATATTTAGAGCCATGTCAAATCCATGCTATTTCCTTTCTATTTTGAGTTGTGCCATTTGACACACTGAAATAGAAAACTGTGATAGCACTAAAAAAAGGACTTGTCTGAAAAAAATTGGAAATATATCCCAAAGCTTAAAGAAAGAAAAAAGAGGCCACATTAATGGAAAGATTTGCATTGAAGTCTTCTGCCACACTAAGAGCCTTGCACAGGATAAGACTCTAATAAATGGAATTTTTGAAGCAGAGAAAGTAATTTTCTAGGAGGAAAAAGTTCCATTCCAATTTAGTACATAAAAATGCATTTAGTTGGTGGAGAGAGAACCTTGTGATCATTATGACTCATTAAACATAGCATATCACTTTTCTATTGACCCTAATTTTGAATATCTTCATTGACATTTTTCTCAAAATCTCTTTTCATTTATTTAAAAATATTTTTCTTATAGCATTTTGCTTCTCCTTAACTCTATTTCCATTAAACCCTCATTTTAAACAAACAAACAAATGAACAAAAATCGACAAACAAACACAAAAACATTTGAGAAAAAACAACTGTCAGGCAAATCTTTTTGAAAGTGTAAATAATATAGCAAGGGAAGCCAAGTTAAGACGACTAGGTAGAGGCAACAGTCCAACTGAACTCTACCAACATTCACCCCCATGCAACTTTAAAATCATATGTCAGATTGAATTCTGGAGCAATAAGTCAACACAATGTTGAGGTAAGGCATTTTTCTAGCCCAAGATGACTTAGGAGGTCAGTAGGAGAGGTTTATGACACCAAAGTTGGGGCCATCCCAGAATACATGAAGCAGCAACACCAGTGTTGGGGCTTGGAGGTGGCTATCAAAACAGCAATAGCAGGTTTGGGAACTCAACCCAGAGACAGTAGGGAGTTAGACAACTCAATAAAAAGAGACAACTGAGGACCCTGAGCTGGCACTAGGCACAGGATCAGGAGCTGTTAGACAACTATTGCCTTCATACATTTCTGTGTTACATTCCAGGGCAGAGAGGAATTCTTGTTGTCAGTCACGAAGGAACAAGGGTTCTGGTCTCAAACACAGGGCAGAGAAGAACACTACTGCTTACAGCTGCAAGGTAGCAGGTGTCCTTCCTGGGTAAAGATGTGCACACCAGCATAGCAGTTTTCACACTACTCTGAAGATGATGCCACCTTGGAAACACCAAAAACTTGCAGATCACTAGAACTAGCTCTGAAAACAGAAGCATAAAAAGCCCAAAGCTTGGGACAATCAAGAAATAGCCTAAAAAAAATGAGAAAATGATAACAACAACAACAATAAAAACCTGACATTTTAAAGCTACCACAGTTGTAGGGAACATCAAGATACAAACTTAGAAGGCAAAAATGTTAAAACACAAGAAAAGCCTCAAAGGAAAAAATGCAAATTGGACCCAAGCCCAACAAGAATTCCTGGAAAAGTTAAAGAAAGAGATGAGTGGTAGTGGAAATATTGGGAAAAGAAATGAGGATGATGTGAGAAAATTATGAAAAGAGAATTAAAAACTTAGAAAAGGGAGCAAAAAATCCTGAAGAAAATAACACGTTTAAAGACAGAATAGGCCAAATATTAAAAGAAGTTCAAAAATATGTTGAAGAGAAAAATTCTTTAAAAAACAGAATTGGCCAAATGCAGAAAAGAGATACAAAAGCTCACTGAGCAAAATAAGTCCTTAGAAATTACAACTGGATGAGTGAAAGCTAGTTACTTTCTCTTGAAACAATGAAACAAAGTCAAAAGAACAAAAAGAAAGAAAAGAAAATATGAAATATGTCATCAGAAAAATAATTGACCTGCAAAACAGATTGAGGAGAGATAATTTAAAAATTATTGAACTCCTAAAACTATCATCGAAAAAAGAACTTAGATAAGATAGTCCAAGAAGTTATAAAGGAAAACTGCCCCAATATTTTAAAACTAGAGAGTGAAATAGAAATTGAAAGAATTCACTAACTCCTCAAAGAGATCCCAGAATGAAAACTCCCAGTAATATTAGAGCCAAATTCCAGAGCTTCCAGTCAAAAAGAAAGTATTTCACGAAGCCAGATAGAAATAATTCAGATATTGTGGAGCCAGAGTCAGGATCACACTAGATTTAGTCACTTTTACATTAAAGGAATGTAGGGCTTGAAATATGACATTCCAGAAGGCAAAAGAGTTAGGATTACAACCAAGAAAAATCTACCAAATAAAACTGTGTATAAAACTATAGGGGGGAAAGTGGTTATTTAATGAAATAGTGGATTTTTAAGCATTCTTGATGAAAAGACCAAAGCTGAAAAGAAAATTTGACACACATAAGACTCAAGAGAAGCAAAATAAGGTAAACATGAAAGAGAAATCATAAGAGACCTAATGGGAATGATCTTATTATTATATTTTCATATTATATATTTCTTATGATATATTCCTATGTGGGAAAATGATGCATGTAACTCATGAGAACTTTATCATTATTATGGCTGTCAAAAGGAGTTTACATAGAGAGAGGGCATGGTAGAAGGTTTATTATGTTGGAATGATCTCTAAAATAAATGAAAGATTCAGAAAAAAAGGGTGTACTGAGAGAAGGGGGAAGGGAGGTGATTGAGTGGGAAAAATTATCTCCTAAAGAGTTGTGTGAGGATAAACTTTCATAGTGGAGGGAAGATTGGGGAGCAACACTTGAACCTCACTGTCACTGGATTTAGTTGAAAGAGGGAAGAATATACATCCACATTCAGTTGATACAGAAATTTATCATGCCAAAGGAAGGAGGAAGGAGAAGGCATAAAAAAAAAAAGAGGAGGGGTGAAAAAGGGGTAAGTGGATTAAGGGAGGCAGTCATCAGAAGTAAAAATAAAAATACTTTTTTGAAAGGACAGGGTAAAAAAAGAAAGTGAAGAAGAGACAAGAAAATGGGATGGAGGTCAATATACTGTTACTAGTCATACGTGTGAAGGTGAATGGGATGAATTCACCCATAAAATATAAGTAGATAGCAGAATGGATTAGAAACCAGAATCCCATAGTATGTTGTTTATAAGAAACACTCTTGGACATAAAGACACAAACAGAGTTAAAATAAGGGGTCTGGAGGAGAATCTACTATGCTTCAGTTGAGATTTTAAAAAGGCAGAGATACCAATAATAATCTCAGAGAAAGAAAAAGCAGAAATATACTTAATTAAAAGAGATAATCAGTGAAAGCATATTTTGCTGAAAAGTACATAGACCAAGAGGCAATCAAAAACATCTTATAGCAGGCTAATGTTATAAAGCCTTATTTCTTAAATATATAGGAAACTAAGTCAAATTTATAAAAATAAGCACCATTCCCCCCTTGACAAATGCTCAAAGGATATGAACAGGCAGTTTAAAGAAAAAAAAAATCAAAGCTATCATCTCATTGGTGAAAACTGCTTTAAATCACTATTGATTAGAGAAAGGCAAATTAAAATAACTTTGAGGTAGTATCTCAAACCTATCAGCTTGGCTAACATGATAGAAAAGGAAAATGGCAAATGTTGGAGGGAATGTGGAAAAATAGCAAGACTTATTCACTGTTGGAGGTACGGACTGTTCCAAGAATTCTGGAGAACAATTTGGAATTATATTCAAAGGACTACAAAACTGTTCATGATCTTTGACCCCCTACTAGGTCTGCATCTCAAGAGATCAAAAAAAAGGAAAAGGACCAATATGTACAAAAATATTTATAGCAGCTGTTTTTGTGGTGGCAAAGAATTCAAAATAGGGGGATGCTCATCAACGGGAGGATTACAGAACAAGTTGTAGTATAGGATTGTGATGGAGCACTATTGTGCTATAAAAAATGACAAAAGGCAATGGTTTCAGAATAATCTGAAAGGAGCTATATGAATTGATGCAGAGTGAAAGGAATGAAAGCAGATCATTGTACAGAGCAATAACATTTTTGTAATGATGAACAACTGAAGAATTAGCTACTCTTAACAATACTCTTAACAATCCAAGACAATTCTGAAGGACTCATGATGAAAAATACTGTCTACCTTCAGAGAGAAAACTGATGAACTCCGAGTCCTAATTGAAATATAATTTTTTCACTTTATTTTTGTTGCTTCCTTGTCACGTGGCTAATATGGAAATATTTTAACTAATTTCCCCCATATAATTGACATCATATTGCTTGCCTTGTCAAGGGATGGGGGAGGGACTGGAGAGAGGAAGAGAATTTGGAACTCGATTAAAAAAAAGTTAAAAAGAAAAATAAATAATAAATTTAAATATAAGATACTAAAGAAGAAAATATAAATAACATTAATTCTTTCTACTGAACTGAGGAAGGTTTGTTTTCTCTTTCATTTCTTTAGAACTAAAGTTGTTGCTACAGGACTAAGTTTGTTTATCATTTACATCATTGTTGTTAAAGTGTATATTGTTCTCTTGGTGCTTCCCTCTGTCACTTCATACAAATGATAAGATTTTCTCCAAATTCCTCGGTCCCTAGTTGATGGGCAGCTGTTTTATGTGTGTGTTTGCATGCATGTTAAAGACAAAAGAACTGAGGAGTAGGAAGATTAAGAAATTTGCTGAAGGTGTCACAAATATTCAGTAGCAGAGTCTAGACTGAAACTCACGTCCTCCGATTACAAATCTAGTGTTCTTCCTATTACCATAAAAAGATACAAATAAAATATATATACACATGCATATACATGTATATAGATATTATTGTTCATCCTTTGTTTTCAGAGGACCAGTGGTATCGTGGGGTGATGATTTGAATGTGAGTCAAATTTAGTTGCACAAAATCATCAGCCTCACTTTCTCTTCCAGAATCAGTGAAGTACAGTGGCAAGACAAAAGTCAAGATGACTGGTGATGGCCTTTGATGCAGTGGATGACTTTGGCATCTTCAATATCTGACCACACGCTAAGCACCCCACAGCACCTGTTTCAGGTTTCAATCAATGACATAGCCATTGTAACAAATTGTTCTCATCGGACCATTACACTGAAGAAATATTTTACAAGCTTGAAAAAGACATCCCCCTAACTCACCAAAGGATTTGAGACCTGTCAGTTACCCATAACCTGGTTTAGCCCACCTGCTGAGACCGTTTTATCAGAGTGTGCCTGCTGTTACTCTTATAGCTACTTGCAGGCACAAATAAGAGTTTGGCGAAAGGTGGACACTAAAGATGGATGAGCAGCCTTGAAAAGGGTTCAGCAGCCCCTCTCAGCAGAGGTGTTAGCCCTCCATGGACCCTGCATGCAACTATACATTTATATATGTATGTACATATATATATATATATATACACATACACACATATATACATATATATACATATGCATATGTATATATGTATGTATATATGGTAATTCACACATATATAATGTACTGACACCTATACACATATATGCATATGTGTGCATAAACATTTATTAAGAGTCTACTATGTGCCAGGCACTGTACTAGATACCAGTGACACTATGTATGTGTGAGCATGTACACACATACTCATATATGTTACCACACAGTGCAGCGCTGATTATTTTCTTATATATAGGATATTTCTGTATTTAATCTCCTCAGGTTATATATCCAATAGAGGGGTCACTAGGTCAAAGAGTCTGGCCAGTTTCATGACTTTGCTTAGGCAATACGACAAATTAAAAAGTCATGTTTTTAAAGTCAAGCATTTTTCTTATCTAAAATGTGGTAGTTCAATATCATTTTAAAGTTTGATTGCTTTTGGGAAGATTGTAGTCATTTGATTACTGATTTATTCACTTAGTAAGGTGTTTGAAGAAGAGCCCAGCATAGCATCTTGTGAAAAAAAAAAGGTACCATATTATGTGCATATTGAGATGATGGTGACGATGAAGATAGATGGATGATAACTAATCTACTGTCCTTTTCTACTTGGAAAATATTGAGTATCCTAAATCACTTAAAATGCTTCATGCATTCTTACAGGTGAGATAATGCCCCATAATTCAGAACTGTTTAAAAGTCCTATTTAAATATCATGAAAACTCAAGTTTATAAATCAAGTTAAGATGTGAGATAAATCTGACTGACTAACAAAGGTTCTCTTTAACTGGTCTTCTGGCCTCTATACTCTCCCATTTCTAATCCATTAATCACCAAGTTGCCAGAAATAATTTTCCTAATGCACAAGGTCTGATCGCATCTCATTCTTGCTAAGAAATCTTTCATGACTCCACACTGTCTATAGGATGTCACAAACTCTTTATATTTTAGGCACTTCAGTATTTGGTTCCAGCTTTAATTCCTACCCTTCTATTTCATACTGCTTCATTTCATTCATTCATTGGTCCAGCCAAACTGGATAGGTAGCTGTTCTATGTTCTTCATGTTGTTCTCTACTGCTTTCAAGTAATGATAAAAGTCATTCCCAAACGACTTAGAACACAAACCCTGCATATTTGCACCTATTGAAATTAGTCTTTCTGTTAAAGCTCAATTGATACGTCTTCTCCCATATGAAATTCTTGCTCCTACTCTTATTTTCCTATGGCATTTTGCATCTTTTTGGTGGAGTGGAAAAAGCAGTGAATTTGGAAAGTACCTGTTTTAATCCTGGTTCTGCTACTAAGTACTTATGTAACCTAGAGCATTTTTTTTAACCTCTCTGGTCCTCAGCTCCTAAATCTTTAAAAGTATCAGTAATTTCTCGGGTTCCTTCTGGCTCTTGTCTGTGCTCCTATGAGTCTCTTTTGCTCCATCAAATATTTTCTTTTATCACACTTAATGGTGTATGTGCTATAGTCTTCCTGCTAGAGGGTAGGCTCATTGAGAGCAGGAATATAGCTATTTTTAATCTTTTTCTTCCCAGATTTTAGCACATCTTAAAACAGTAGATGGCTAATAAATGCTTGTTAAAATTAATTGACTATAGTGTACCTACAGATTTATCCTGGTGACTTTTCAAGAATAATATCTTGTGATATCCAGAAAACATCAAAGGGAAAAATAACATTAACTGTATCCAATAATTCTATTTCATATAATTCCTATCCTCCTTCAAGAAACAGCTGAAGCATCTTCTACATTAACCTTTTTCTAATCTCCCAACTTAGTCCCCTTCTTTTTCTTTTTCTGCCCATAGACAGTACCAGGCTAGTGGAGATGTGTGAATAAATAGGTTTGGGTCTGGAGATATCCATTGATCCAATGGTATAAGAGAAGAATTGTTCTATAATTCTTATAACAACACTGTATAGATATAAACTACTAAAATTCTTTAATTACTCTGATTTTCACAGATATCAGCTGTCCTTTGAAATTTTTAGCGTAAAATATTTTAGTTTCAAATTTAATCTTGTGGTACATATATTAAACTATGATTGCTAATGCCCATGCCCAATAGTAATAATAATAAGTGATGCTTATAATGCAGTGCTTTACGATTTGCAAAATACTTTACATTTATTTTATCAAAAGTAATCTTTTTACTTAATGCTAATTTTTTGTAAATGTATATTTTATTTATATTTGTCTAAAAATTGGAACCTACTATTGGGTCCAAGACTAAGAGAGAAAAGGAAGGGAAAATAATTGTGTCTACTATCCACTGTAGTGGCTTTTCCAAGAAATTCTCTAATGATTTCACAAAGAATCAAATCATACAAAACTGAAAAAAACAACTGAATAAAAAAAGTACCAGATACTGTACTAAGCACTTTATAAATATTATCTCGTTTGGTCCTGATGACAACCTGGGGAGAGAGGTGCTATTAATTATTCCCATTTTACAACTGAGGAAACTAAGACAGACAGATGTTGTATCTTATCCAGGCTTATACTGCTAGTAAATGTCTGAGGATAGACTTAGGTTTTTATGATTCTAGGACCATTGGTCTATCTACTATGCCGCCCAGCTCCCTTGAGAAACTTCTGTTCTTGATTCACACATGTAGTTGGATTGGGATAAGTACTGGAGGAGCTTGACCTCTAATGAGAGGTAATAGTCTCCTTTTTTTTTCACCCTACTGTTTAGGATCTTTATGCCATCCACTGCAGAGCTCCTAGAGAAAATTATGTAAAGCATAATTTTGTCTCACATCTAGTCTCCCCCAAAAGGGTGTAGAAATGTAATTAATGAACAATATGAATCAGATATAGGACAGCTATTTATTTATTATATATAAGAGAATTTTTAAACACAAAGCAATCAAAGGAGTGTTTTGATAGAAAGATGAAGCAGGAATCAATAATACATAAATATTATTAAAATGAACCAAGGACTTTATTCCTTGTGCATTTCCTAGAGAATGAAACTTAAGGGGGAGGCTAAGTGGCCCAGTGAATAGAGCACTGGCCATGGAGTCAGGAGGACCTGAGTTCAAATCCAGCCTCAGACACTTGACACACTAGCCATGTGACTTTGGGCAAATCATTTAACCCCAATTGCCCTCCAAAAAGGGGAAAAAAAAAAAGAATGAAACTTAAACTTCAAGAAAACAGAAAGTAATTTGTATGGCATGGAAGTTTTAACCTGCTCTATATTTTTGCCTTGGGTCCCTCCTTATGCTGCCTGGTAACTCACCTCCCCCACTCCTATTTCAGGGGTTCGACATTTTAGTTTTATGCTTAGTTCATGTACCCAATTAGTTTGAGCCCTAATTCAGCTCAGAACTTCTCAACTCCAGTGATCCACTAGCCTCAACTTCCCAGAAACATGGACAAGAGTGTACTATCATACCTC
>JAQQSU010010088.1:0-12518 GCA_028627135.1 Pseudochirops cupreus | reverse complement strand
TTTGTTTGGATCTGTTTAATAGTATCTTTATTTCTCATAAAGTCTTTAGCTTCCATTTGCTCCACTCTAATTCTGAAGGAATTATTCTCTTCCGAAAGCTTTTGAGATTCTTTTTCCATCGGCAAATTCGACTTTTTAAGGCATTCTTCTCCTCATTGGCTTTTTGGGCCTCTTTTGCCATTTGAGTCAATGTATTTTTTTAAGGTGTTATTTTCTTCAGTCAGGTTATTGACTCTCTTTTCATGATTTTCTTGCATCATTCTCATTTCTCTTCCCAATTTTTCCTCCACTTCTCTTATTTGGTTTTCAAAATCTTTCTTAAGCTGCTCTATAGCTTGTAGGTAGTCTTCATGTTTCTTGGAAGCTTTTGGTGTGGGAGTTCTGACTGTGTTGTCTTCCTCCCATTCTGTGTTTTGATCCGTTTTGTCCCCAAAGAAGGAATCTAGAGTTTGGGTGCTGTTCTTACTTTGCTTCCTTTGCCTGTTCATGTTGCCAGTGAATTACTTGATTTTTTAGCTCTATGGAACTCTGCTTCCAGAGGGGAAAGCTCTGTCCCAAATTGCTGGGGTTTTCGCAGCCTCCGGAGCTATTAGGAGGCCACCACAGCCCTTGCCAGCTTTGGCTCACTGAAAACACACCCCAGGACTACCACCCAAAACCACGATCCAGATCCAGGCCACTCAATGCAAGAGCACTTAGCCTCTGAACAATCACTTGGCCACCCTGCAGTTTGCAGGCCTGGAGCTCTGAAGCAGCCACAGCTGCAGGCCCGCCACTTCCACTGCTTTCTTGCCCTGGGGGCAGTTGGCTGGACCCACTTTTCTCACCCAAATTTAGCTGAGTTCCACTGACCTTTCACTTAGTCCTTGTTTCTTATGGCTTGATAATTCTGGAAACTGCCACAGCTGCTGCCGATCCACTCTCCTGAAGGCTCCAGTTGTGGCTTCTCCTGGCTGTCCCTGGGGTCAAGCCATGGTTTCAGGCTGGGCTGGTTTTGGCTCCCAGTATGCTGCTATGAGCCCTTCCTGGTGAGCTGCCTTCAGCAGGGGATGTGTTTTTCTGTATTTTTGTGAGTTTTGGAGCCTAAAATTTCTTTAGAGTCATATTTTATGGTTATTTGAGGTGGCTATGTGGGAGCAGCAGAAACTTGTTGCTTCTATGCCAATGCTCAGATTTCTTAAGAGTCTGTCCAATATTTGTAGTAGCAACCATCCTAGCGTACCCAGGATGGCTGTTAGCACAGGTTCTTTGATCTGCTTTTCTAAAGGAAAGCAACTCAAAAAGGGGTTAATAATTTTACTTTAAGCAAACATATATCATTTACCTAGTTCAGGGGAAAAAGTCAGCACCTTGAACTTCAAAGAATACAAACAGTTACAAGCAGACAAAAATAGAGACAGAGAAACAGACTAGCAGACAGGGCTTCCAGTTGTCTGACCATCACATCCATACCTAGTTAGTTACCAGAGAGAGAAGCACAAACATCTGGGTTTTCAAAGCTGGGGGCTCAATGGCTGCCCAGAGTCTCATCTGGCCAAATCACACAATTCTTCCCCAAGTGAACCCTAAAGCAAAACCTCACCTCAGGGTATATATAGCCCTCTCCAGGGTAAACATCACAATCCTCCAGACCCACTGCCCAATCGCAAAGTAACAAGGTGTGGGTGTTCCTGAAAAACAACCCTCCTACAACAGGTTCCATGTGACCACATTCAGCCTATTAGGGGGCAGAGTTTATTTTCAAAATCAGGGAAGGTCCTCAAATTCACTTAAGCTTATCAAGGGGCCAAGAGGCAAAGAAGATCTTCAAATTCCCATTGCCATTACAATGCTTACATTCCTTAAGAATGTGGCCAATGATTCAGATTCAGTCTGGCTAATAGAGAAGATTTTTAGAGTTATACCCACCTTCTGTTGGTATTCTAATAAACTTTGTCTTCGACTAAAAGAAGGGTTAGGTTGAATACATTGGGGCAGGACCCGCTTGTTGCTGTTTTGGGGTCCCAGTACACCTAAACCTCAACATTACTTCTTCTACTGTTCTAGGCACCTGGGTTACAAAGAGAGAAGCAAAACCATCCCTGTCCTCAAGGAGCTTATACAGGAGACAACATGTACATAATAAGCACATAAATCATATACAAAGTAAATATGAGACACTTTTTTTTGAGGGTGAGGACACTAGTAGCTGGAAGATGATAAAGGAACTCAGCTAATCAATAGTCAACAAGCATTAATTAATCACTTTATTGTTTGCTAAGCACAGTGTTGAACAGTCTGGATACAAAGAAAGGAAAAGAAAAAAACAGTCCCTAGCCCAAAGGGAGTCAAAATAAAAGAAAAAACATGGAAATAACTTCAGGCAGATGGATTCACTTGAACGGAATTTTGAAGGAAGTAAGATTCTCTAAGATGAGGGTGAAGCAGGAAAATACTTTAGACGTGATAAAAATCTAATGCAAAGGCAAAGTGGCAGGAAATGGAACTTTGGTATAAAGAAGAGCAAAAAAGCAAGGTTAGCTAGATTGTAGAGTGAGGAAAGGGAGTAATATATGATAAAATTGGAAAAGTAGCTTCCATGTGACATGGCACCTATAAATGTGAGTGAGAACAATGCAAATCATTGAAAATATATATGTGTGTGTGTATATACACATATATATATTGCATATATATATATATATAATATACATTTAAGCCTATATTATTGCATAAGAGTATTTACGCATAGTGATCCTCCCACTTACAATGCCTTTCCTCTCTGTTTTGCCAGACAATTCCTGCTCAGGTTTCAACTCTTGTAGAGGTGCCCATTGCTCATTGTCAACAGCTTCCTCATCAAGTTCTGGTAGCTCTCTCTGCTCCTGATTGGCCCTTATCTTTTTCAGGTGTGTCAGTTCTATTTCTCTAACTGAACTATAAACTCCTTTTCAGCAGGGGCATTTTATCTTTGAAGCATTTAGCACAGGACTTTGCATCCAGTAAATGAAATTCAATTCTTCAAAAACAGGTAAGTTAAGATCTAAGCCCTGTAGTCTTTTACTCAGCTCTGCATGCTTCTCTAACAACTGAACTTAGACAATGCAGCTAAGAATAAATAAATAAATAAATAATGAGACCAAAGCATCTGACCATAAAGTTATTTTTAAAATAGGAATGGAGGAGGAAGGGAGTGAGTGCAGAAAGAGGAAAGAACCTTGTCTTTTAAGCTAACTGTTCCTTCCACAGTGCAAACTGAGTCATTTTTTTTCCCACTGGCAAGCATGCTGTGGGTGACCTCTTGCTGTATATGAGGAAACATTCCCATGAGCAAATCAGAGATGCCAACACTCCTTCAAGTAAAAGGGAGAGAAGTTGAAGCTGTGGGACAAGGTGGGATAAATTAATTGCCTGTGGATAAAGGATTCAAAACCACGCCACATGAGAATCTGCTGGAGGAATTAAGGATGTTTCGACTGGAGAAGAAAAGACATAAGAGAAATGATAGCAGCCTTCAAAAATTTGAAGGACTGTCCAATGAGAATGGAATTTTTTTTTTCTGTTTAGCACTGGAGGACTAAACTAGGGCAAATGAATGGAAGTTATAAGGGGGCTCAACATAAGGAAAAACTTACTAACAATTAGAGCTGTCCAATAGTGGAATGAATGAGATGCCTTGGGGTTAGTGAGTTCTCTAAATGGAGGTGTTTAAGCAGAGGCTGTATGACCACTTGTTTGGAATGCTCTAAATAGTATTCATGATTTAGTTTTGGATTGGCTAAATGACCTCTGAGGTTCCCTTTAATTCTGAAAGTCTGTGATTTCATGGAAGATTTTGCCTACTTATTTTATCCAGTGGATCAAATTCAAACATTAAAAGACCTTCCTGGACTATTGGCAAAATCTGTGCCAAATTAGAACCATGAAAATAATTAAGAATCATAAAATTTAGATCTGGAAAGGGCCTTAGAAACTCATTTTACTTTATTCTCCTCATTTTACAGTTGGAGAAACTAAGGCCCATAGAGATTAACCAATATTTTCCAAAAGTCACACAGTTAGTTAGTGACTGATCAAGACTTGAAGTCAGGTTCCCTGACTCTCGGGTCAGTGACTCATGCACTATACAACATTTTTTCCCATGTTATTCCTTTAATACATTTTTAAATATAGTTCTCTTCCATTACTAGGATCTGACACTTCAGACTATGCCTCTCCATTTTCATTATATCAAATTCCATGACTCAAAAATCTTCAGTACCTTTCTACTGTCTATAGGAAAAAATACAAACTTTTCAACCTAGCATTTAAAGTCCTTCAAAATTTGTCTTCTTTCCAACTAGACAATGATGAAATGAAATAAGCAATTAGCATAGTGTCTGGTACCTACGAGGCACTATATAAATGCTTATCCCTTTCCCTTCTCCCTCTCCCCATCCAGATTTATTTTACATATTTCATTGCTTTACACACTCCTTGTTTCAGCTAAATTAGCCTAGTATCAGTACCCTAAAGGAGAACTCTTCTATGACCTTGTGTTTACATAGTCTCTCCCTCATGCCTGAAATGCACTCCCTCATCACTCCTGCCACACTTTGAACACCTAACTTCCTTCAAGGCTTGGTTAAGGTTCCATTTCTTATGAAAAACTTTGCCTGATCTCCCCAGTTTAGTCCCTCTCCCTCTGAAAATTACTCTACATACTCACCTGTGCATCTAGTATATCCCATGGGTATAATGTAAGCTCCTCAGTGTGAAAGTTATTTGGGATTTGCCTTTACATTTCCAATGTCTAAAAGAGTGAGGTACAACAGAATGTATCTGAATGGGATTATTGAATGACCAAGTATAGCTGAGAGATAAGATCTCAGATCATCTGATTAATCATTTCTTTATGGTACAATATTCTGTTATCAGTGAATCTGTATGCCCCCTGAATTTAGACTTTTGCTAACTTGTTTCCCTGGCTCTTTTAAAGGGCAGGAGCAACACCAACTATGGACTATGGCCACTTAAACCTGCTGTATACTACCAACTTCACACCAATACTGATCACCACTAAAAAGAGAAGGTGGCAATCTGAAACAAATCTAAAGACTGACCCGTCAGATTAACCAAACTGTCCATTTGGCTCTTGGAGTGATTCAGAGCCTTTTGAGTGATAGAAAAGGAAACAGAATCCCTTTTATTCTGTTTGTAGAGTTTTTATATTTCAATCTGGGTTTGTTCCTCAACCTCTTAATAGCCTTTCCACTCACAAAGACACCAAGGATAAAAACTACTGGAGAGTCAAACATACCATAGGATCTAATGAAAGCTGAGGTTAGGAAACACTACATTAAATAAGTAAAAATGTTGAGCTAGATAGGGGCCACTTGCTTCCTGTTTAGCCTGAATCTGTTTATACTGGCATCACATCGGCTTAAAGATTGTCTCTACTGCTCTTTCAAAAAACATTGTTTCTGCTTTCCCAAGTCAAAAAACTCTAATCTAACCACCTGTGTATGTGGTTGGGTAAACTTTGGGTAAACTTACCAAGATGATTCCTGGCACTTATATTTGAAAACCCAGAAGGCCAAACTGGAGCAAGGTGTGCCACTAACAAGTGTAATCTACTAGAGCTGTGGTTTGGGGGATGTTGCTGTTGGGAGTGTGCGTTTCATCTCAGGAGACTCTCAACAACAGGAGAACTAGACAAAAAAGAAAACACATAAGATTAAGCACTATTTGGATTGTCAATTTTCCAACATTTCAGGAGTGAATGGTTTGCAGATGTAATACCTTTAAATGGCATTTATGCTTCTATTGTTTTTTTAACCTCTCTGCCCATCTTAATCCAAGTTTCTTCTGAAAAATAACACTAAGTGTCCTGTGCCTCTAGGTGATAAAGAGCATATTTCCACTAAAATGTAAGGGAGGGTATTTGATGAACTATGTGATAGCCTGAGTGTTCTGATCAGCTTCAAAACCCAACAATACTTTCATGATTACTTAAGCTTTCATGTTTTCATGCCATAAATTCTTCTAGGCGTAAAACAGACCAAAGCTTGTGTACTTAACACACTCTTCTCTGGCCCAGCAAGCTACTAATTTACAGATTATTCTGACACACATATGAGGAAACAGCCTTTCTATTTCACAACATTTGAGGATTTGGGGGTGGGAAACTTTAAAAGCACACTATTAACCAGCAAGAGCAGTAATTGTCTCTAAATTTCCATCTTTAGAAGG
Organism: Pseudochirops cupreus; assembly: GCA_028627135.1. NCBI lineage: Eukaryota > Metazoa > Chordata > Mammalia > Diprotodontia > Pseudocheiridae > Pseudochirops > Pseudochirops cupreus. The sequence continues at coordinate 6,308 of JAQQSU010010088.1, read as the reverse complement.
CTGATCATCCTTTGGCTATAAATCCCAGGTTATGCATCTTTATTGAACATACCTTGATTTCTCTTATTTCCATTATGTTACTGGTGTCTGATCATTTGTCAACAATTGACTGAGTTTCTATTTGGCTCATTAGAGAATGTACTTGCATTATGGAATATAATTAGATGGTTATTTCACTAGGCAAAGCCCTGTAGATGGACAATAAGTTAAACGTATAATTGACTAGAAGGAAAAGGACATAGTGAATTATTATACTGGAGAAATTTAACAACCTCGAGATGCTTCTTAGTACAAAAATCTAACTTTTCTGCAGAAATGTTCTCCTGAAAATGCTGTTTGATGACAAACTTTAGAATATCACAATCCTCTAGGAATTAAAGTTTCAGTGGAGAAAGGAATGGTGACAGTAATCCCTATGTTCAAGTAGCAGTATAACAGAGATCACTGAGGAAATAAATATATGATGCAAATAGGAAATGTGCCAGTCATGTAGCCTGCACAAGTACTAACAAATGCATAAACCAGATGCACCATTGGTATCCTTGGGATGAAAAAAAGATCTGGAAGAAAGAACATGGCAGGGTTGGGGAGATGCTTAGAGGAATCTCACAAGATGAGGAGGCATGAATGGGTTATGATTCGCTTCAGTGAATAGAATGAACTGTAAAATAGTGCCAGGAGGTATCCTCAATACATAAATGTATTCCTCAAACAGTTAAATTGGAAAACAGTCCTTATATATAAGTCCTTAAGGTTTGCAAAATACCTTTCTTACAATGACTTTATTATCATTCTTATTTTGAAGATGAAGAACCTTGTCAAAAAAGATTGAGAGACACAGCCACATAGTTAGAAGTCAATCAATCAATCAACATTTATGAAGGATCTACTAGGTCCCAGGGGCATACAGGTGTCAGGGAAAACTAGTATTTCTGGTGTAGGGACTCCTGAGTCCATTTTAGGGGTGCTTATTACCTTTGTTATCCTCCTGCCTCCCAACTCTCATCTGTGGCTCCAAGAAGCTGTAGCATGTGCTGCAGCCACACCCCATATTTAAGCAGATGGGCTAAATCAGATTGAGGGTAATTGACAGGCCTTAAATCCATGAGTGAGTTTGGGGAGTGTCTATTCCAAACATGTAAAGACTTCCCCAGAGGAACAGACAGATGTGAACAATTTGCTCTAACTGGCCAGGAAGGCAACAAAAGTGAGTGCTATGGAGTGCTGTGAAATTCTTAGAGCTTGGCTGGACATTGACGAAGCCAAGGTCATCCACTGCATCCTGAGCCATCACCAACTGTCTTGACTTTTGTCTTACCACTGGACTTCAATGACTCTGAAAGAGAGAGTGAGTCCAGTGACTTTGTACAACTCTTTCACTCAAATTCAATCAATGCACAAAGCCAAAAGATATCCCCATACCATTTTACCATTTTTAACTTCTTCAAAATCCAATGACGATATAAGCATTAACAGGTGCGGATACATTGGGAGCTATAATAACAACCCTGCACATAGGGAGCTCAAGTCATAGGGTCATCTTCTCATTGGACTAAGGTGGCAGTAGAATTTGGGAGTCCTCTGGGTGTCTCAGTAAACTTTTATAAAGACCATACTGCTTACCTCCTGGCATGACAAAGGGTATAGAAAAGATGCCCTAAAAATTGTTTGCTTCATTTAACCTAACTTTGCCCTTCTTATGGTGGCAGGTGAGAGCACTACATTATGGTCAAAACACACCAAAAAATGTACAAAAACTTTTGTGAAGATGATTCCATTCACCATTGGTACATGGAATATGCTCATGCTTTGGGACAACAAGATATCCAATAGACCTAAAAGACAATAGCTTTCATTGTGAGAGTACTCAGCAAGTATCTCATCCAAATAGCAGACCTGAATAAAACAAATGAAGCGACAAATGAAGGTCAACTTATCAAAATTGCAGCTGGGTGCACATTTTTCTGGAGTGGCCACAGTGATGAGGAGTGCTGGGAAGTTGGTCCAGGTTTTGAAATCAAAACTAATCTAGTCAACAATCTTGTGTGCCTCCCAAAAGGAGGGAATGACAGTGTCATGATTGCCACTTGCAAGAAAGCATCATGTCACCATCTTCAGTGTGTAAGTTCCCATGAATATAATCCCTGATGGGGTGAGATAAAAATTTTATGAAGACCTTAAAACTCATCCTCAGAATGCCAAAAGAGGACAGTATGTAATTCTGGGTGACTTTAATGCCAGAGTAAGCAAAGACTATGAGACATGGCAGAGAATACTTGGGAAGAATGGAGTTGGAAACAGCAATAGCAAAGGTCACTAGTTACTGAAGACTTGTTCATCTCATGACCTTCTCTTCACCAACACTGTCTTTCATTTACCTAAATGCAATAAAACCTCATGGATGCACCCTTGTAGCAAACATTTAATAGAATATGTCATTGTAAGGAGAAGAGACAAACCAAATGTTGATGAAGGCAATGTGTGGTGTAGATTGCTGGACAGTCATAGACTTATCCTCTCCAAGCTAAACATTCCTATTCCACAAAAGTAGTGGCCCCAAGACAATACAATAAGCAGAACACTTGATGTCAACATTAATAATGAGATGAGAGTGCTTCTCGGAGGACAATAAGTTTATTGCTAACTTGGAGGGAAAGCTGAGCCAATACAGTTGGCAACAGTGGAGCAGAAAAGAAATGGACAGCTTTCAGAGATTTGGTATACTCTACCAAGTTTTCTCTTTTGAGCCAGAACACTCTCAAGCATCAAGTTTGGTTTGATGAAAATGATGGGGAAATTCAGAAGCCTCTAAACAAATAAACAACAAGAAGAATTCCACAGACTTTACCAGTAGGGTAGTTTTTCTGTCTCTAAGGTGGCAACATTTAACTCCATCAAAAGTAAAGTGCAAGCAAAGTTTAAAGAGATGGAAGATTCTTACCTCTGGAAGAAAGGAAATGAAATTCAGTTTTATGCTGATAGTAACAATCCAAAGTGCTTTTATGATGCCCTGAAAGCTACATATAGGCCACAGACCTACAGTGCATCTCAAATGCTCAGTGCTGATGGAGTCACATTGATTAGTGATAAGGACTTGATCCTTGAGAGATAAACTGAATACTTCCATAGTGTTCTCAGCAGACCAACTCCAAAAGAAATTCTAGGAGTAGAACAGAAGCCTGTATACTATGTTCATTGATCTGACAAAGCCTAAGATACTGTCAGTTGTGAGGACTTGTGGAAGAACCTGGAAAAATGTGGTTGCCTAGAAAAGCTCATCAGTATTGTACATCATTTTCATGATGGCATGCTTGCACAGGTCCTGGATAATGGACAGTGCTCTTGCGCTTTCCCAGTTACCAACTGAGTGAAGCTCCTCCTATGCTTTTTAGCATGATGCTTTTAGCAACGTTGTTAGATGCCTTCAAGGAGGGTGAAAACAACATGAGGGTTGGCTACTGCATTGACAATAAATTATTTAACTTTAAAAGATTACAAGTTAAGACTAAAGTGGAGGGAGAGTCAGTATGTGATATTTTTGTTCACAGATGGTCACACACTCAATGAAGCCTCCAAGGCTGAGATGCAACAAAGTTTAGATTAATTCTCTGCCACTTGTGCTAATCTTGGCCTGACAATTAACACCAAGACAACACAAATTCTCCACCAGACAGCACCATACCACCCAAACATGGAACCATCAGTTATAACAAATAGAGAAATATTGAATACTATGGCAGTACACTTTCCAAGGATGTACACATAGATGATGAGATTGACACACATGTTGCTAGAGCTAGCTTAATGTTAGGTAGGCTCCAAAGGAAGGCGTAGGAGACAAGAAGTATGAAATTGACTATCAAACTAAAGATCTGCAAAGCCATTTTGCTGACCTCATTTTTCTATACCTGTGAAACCTGGACAATATACCAGTACCATTCCAAGAAACTGAATTACTTCTGTTTGAATTGTCTGAGGAAGATTCTGAAGATCACCTGACAAGATAAGGTCCAGACACTGAGGTCCTTTCATGAGCTGAACTGCCAAGCCTTCAAACTCTAGTACAGAGAGCACAACTTTGATGGACTTAACCAGGTTGTTCTAAGGTCAAATGTATGTTTGCCCAAAATAATATCTTACAGAGAAATCACACAAGGCAAGCCCTGACATGGAGGTCAGAAGAAGCAGCACAAGGACACTCTCAGGGTCTCTCTAAAGAACTTTGGAATTGATTGTGAGACATTTGAGACACTGACACACTACCAGTTAGCATGGTCTACCTACATCAAAGAAGGTGCTGCTCTATGAACAAAGCAGAATAGCAGTGATTGAAAAGAAATGTGAGTTGTGAATATTTAGAGACATCTCCACTCCAAATGTTCCTTTGGACCATTTGTACCCACAGCTTTGGTTGAGCCTTCTGAGCTCTTGTTGGTCTGATCAGTCACAGACACATTGTACTTTGACACCAATGTAATGATGTCATTTTGATGCTCCTAGAGAACTAAGGACAACAACCAACCAACAAATCAACCAGCCATGTGCCAGGCACTCTGTTAAGTGCTAGAGATACAAGAAGAGGCAAAAGATGGTCCCTGACCTGAAGAAATTTTCAATGTAGTAATGGAGACAAAAAACATGATGATGGTGATGACAGCTAAGATTTGTATAACATTTACTACATGCCAAGCACTGAGATAAGCATTTTACCATTACATCTCATTTGATCCTCACAACAATGATGGGAGGCTATTATTATCATCATTTTACTGATGGAGAAACTAAAGTAGCCAGAGGCTAAACGACTTGCCCAAGGTCACATAGCTAGTAAATATCTGAGGCCAGATTTGAACTCAGGTCTTTTTGAATCCAGGACCAGCAAGCACTCTGTCCACTATATCACATACAAAGATATAGAAAAGCAAGTTGTATACAGCATAAGTATGAAATATTTAATAGAGGGAAGGCACTGGAATTAAGGGGTTTGGCAAGGCTTCCTATAGAAGATGGTGTTTTAGTTGGGATTTAAAGGAAACCAGGCAAATCTGTAGTCAAAACAAAGGAAGATGAATATTCTAGGCATCAGAGAGATGCCCATCAGTCAGAGAGAATGCCTAGAGCCGAGAGATTGGACTATTTTGTTTCTATGACAGACAGTCACTGGATGGAAGAGTACATGACAAAGGAGTAATGTGTAAGAAGAGTGGAAAAATGTTGGTAGTGGGGAGGTTATGATAGGCTTATGGAGTAAAAATATAACTTGGGTTGACCAAGAGCAGTGACCCTGAACCTAAAGCTCACAAATTTTTATTTTTAAGGGAAAGTATTTTGATAATTTTTTCAAAATATTTGGTTTCCTTTTTAGCCCTATTTATTTTATTTTATGTATTTAAAAACATTATTCTGAGAAAAATTCCATAGATTTGACTAGACATCCAAAGTGGTAGATAAACACATAATGATTAAGAAATTCCCATTTAGAGGCAATGCTATGGATGGAAAGAGCTACAAACCTGTATTCAGAAATCCTGGATTCAAGTTCAGCTTTGGCAGCTTTAAAACATGAGAAAGATATGACATCAATCCAGACTTCTCATTTCACTGATGCAGGGAACTCTGCGTGAAGAAATCCCAACTATCAATACAGATTGGGAATCGTAATTTTAATCTTAGAATTTAACTGGGGGCACTGATAGGTTAATTCACTTTCCCAGAGTCCTAGAGTTAGTCTTAGTAAGAAGCTGAACTTGAAACCAAATCTTCCTTATTCCAAGGCCAACTCTCCATTTATTAAGTCATACTACCTCTTAGTAGTTGGGCAACACATCCCACAGGATTGTTGTGGAGGGGGCATTGAACTATGGGCATAAAATACTTTTAAACGTAAGTGACTATGTAAAAGTAGGCTAATGTTGCTATTATAATTTTTGTATTGTTTTTTAATAACCTGGAAATAAGATCGCCTGAAGAATCTCTCCTCTCATAACCTAGCTAAATAAATACATTTCAGTTGTTGTTCAGTTGTTTTTCAGTCATGTCTGACTCTTCATGACCCCATATGGGATTTTCTTGGCAAAGATACTGTAATGGTTTGCCATTTCCTTAAGATTTTGGACCTCCTTTTCTTTTTTTTTTGTTTTTGTTTTTGTTTTTGTTTTTTTTTAATTTTTTTTATTTACTCATTTACTTTTAATTTACAAGATTCAGTTCCACAATGACTTGAGTTTCAGATTTTCTCCCCTCCCTTCCCCCTCCCCATGGTGGCGTGCAATCATGCATAGGATCTGCAAATACTTTCACATTGTACA
>JAQQSU010010087.1:0-12519 GCA_028627135.1 Pseudochirops cupreus | reverse complement strand
CCAAACACCACCAAACACCACCACCAAACACCATCACCAAACACCACCAAACACCACCAAACACCAAACACCACCACCAAACACCACCACCAAACACCACCAAACACCACCACCAAACACCACCAAACACCACCACCAAACACCATCACCAAACACCACCAAACACCACCACCAAACACCACCAAACACCGCCACCAAACACCACCAAACACCACCAAACACCACCGCCAATTTTGGTGTTTAACTGGGATTTTAAAAATAGTCAGTTTCCTGGTTATTGTTGTTGTTGTTGCTTTCTCAATTCATTGATCTGCTTTGTCTCTTTTGCTGACATGTTTAGAGACACACATTTCCCTATAAGTACTGCTTTGGCTACATCCCCAGACTGAGTATGTTGTCTCATTGTTTTCATTATCTTTAATGAAATTATTGTCTTGTATAATTTGTTTCTTGATCCACTGATTATTTAGGTTTAAGCTATTTAGTTTCTAATTATTTTTAATCTTTATTTTAAAGGTCCTTTACTGAATATCACTTTTATTGCTTCATGATATATAAAATATGTTTTATATTTCTCCTTTTCTGCATTCATATATGAGTTTTCCCTCCCTACCACACAATTTCTGTCAAAGTGCCATGAACAGCTGAGAAATATAGAACGCTCCTTTGTAGACGCATTTAATAGTCTCCAGAGGTCTGTCATACCTAACTTTTCTACAATTTTATTTATATCCTTCATTTATTTTGTATTTAGGTTTATTGAGGGTTATGATGAGTAAATTGAAGCTTCCCACTATTATAGTTTTCCTGTGTGTTTCTTCCCATAACTCATTTAACTTTTTAAGAATTTAGATGCTAAATAGCTTTATTATTGCTATTCAGTGTCTATGGTACCTTTGAGCAAAATATAATTTCCCTCCATATCTCTTTTAATTAGGTTTATTGTTGCTCTGACTTTGTCTGAGATCATTGCTACCCCTGTCTTTTTTACTTTAACTGAAACATAATAGATTTTGTTCCAGTCTTTTACTTTAAGTCTGTGTGCTTTGTTCCAGTTTAAGTCTCCTTATAGATAGCAAAATGTTGGCTTCTGGTTTCTATTTCTTTCTGCTATCCTCTTCCATTTTGTTGGTGAGGGCGTCCTATTCCCATTCACAGTCATGATTATTAATGGTGTATTTCCTTACATCTTATTTGCTTATACTTTTCCTTCTTTTTGTTTCCTACTCATTCTTTAATAGTTCACTTTTCTTAAAATTAATCCATTCCTTACTCTGTCCTCCCTCTTATTCCCCCATTTTTCTTCTTCCTTTTCCCTCCTCTTTCCCTATTGGGTAAAACGTATTTTTGTACCCGTCCCTGTGCACGTGTATGGATCTTCTTCCTTTGTTTTACCAGTTCAGATACAAGTAAAGTTCAAATGTCACCTTTTCCTTCCACCCCTTTCTCCTTGTTTGTAGAGACTTCTACTTGTGCACCCCATTTATGTGAGATGATTCCCTCCCCCCCAGTCTTTCTCTCCCTTCCCCATCTTGCTGTTTTATTCTTCCTCTCCGTTTCTATTCTTCTTTAAAGATCATCAAAATATAATAAAAACACTTTCAGGATGTCTGTCCAATTACATTCTCTCAGCAACCTCTGATGACAATAGAGTTCTGGTGTCATTTTCTCATTCACTCTCATTTTAGTTTCTCAGTTGTGTCTGACCCTTCTCATTTAGGGTTTTCTTGGCAAGATACTGGAGTGGTTTGCCATTTTCTTCTCTGGTTCTTTTTGTTTTTATTTTATTTTTTACAGAAGGGAAACTGAGGCAAACAGTGTTAAGTGACTTGCCCAGGGTCACCCAACTGTTAAGTGTCTGAGGCCAGATTTGAACTCAGGGAAATGAGTCTTCCTGATTTCAGGCCCAGCATTCTGCCACCTAGTGCATCACTCATATCTGCCCAGCACTATGCTACCTAGTGCTCTGATTATTTCCCCATATTAGAATGTTAAAGCTTTATTTTTGCTCCATCTCATATGATTGCTTACTCATGTTGACCTTTTTATGCTTCTCTTGATGTCTGTGTTTGTATTTCAAATCTCCTACTCAACTTTGGTCTTTTCATTTTCCCCCTAGTCTTTTCTGTTTGCAAGTCCTCTATTTCGGTGAAGGTCCATTTCCCTCTGCCCCCTCCCCTACCCTCTGCCCCCATAATACTATGTTCAGTTTTGCTGGTTAAGTTATTCTTAGTTGTAGCTCTACATTTTTTTCCTTCTAGAATAAAGTAGTCTCACCTTTCTGCTCCTTATAGTAGTGACTGCTAGATCTTATGATTCTGACTGTGGCTCCTTACATACTTGAATTTCTTTCTGCCTGCTTGCAATATTTTTTTCTTTCACCTGGAATCTCAGGATTTTGGTTTTAATGTTTTTGTGAATTTTCATTTTGGCATTTCTTTCAGAAGGTTACTGGTGGATTCTTTCTATTTCTATCCTGCTCTTTGGTTCTATGAGATTTGGGCAGTTTTCTTCTGTGATTTCCTGAAATATAATGTATAGGCTCTGTTTTATTGCTTGTGGCTTTCAGGTAATACGATGATTCTTTAACTGTCTCTCTTCAATCTGTTTTCCAGGTGGGTTGTCTTTGTCAGGAGATAACTTTATATTTTATTTTATCTTTTCAGTTTTTTATTGTGTTCTAACAGCACTTGTGGTCTCATGGAGACATTAACTTCTATTTGGTCAATTTTAATTTTAGGGAGGTTTTTCCTATTGGATAAAGTTTTGTACCTCTTGTTCCAAACTATTAATGTTCTTTCCAACTATTTTTTTCATGGCTGTAATTCATTTTCCTATTTTTTCCTATAGTGCTCTCATTTAGTTTTTAAAAGCATTTTTTGTTCTTTTAGAAAGCTTTTTTTTGCTTCATCTCTTTAAAAATTGTAGTTGGAATTGTGCCCATGCTGTGTTTTTCTCTGAGGCTTTGCCTGTAAGTGTTTTGGAGTCTTTTCTTCTGGGCTTATGTCTTGATCGCCCCTGTCACCATAATAGTTCTTTAGGGAGAGATCCTTTTTTAAATTTGCTCATTCTTTCAGCCTATTTCTTGATTTTAGACTTTATGTTAGGACTGGATTCTTTGCACTTCTTGGTAAGGGTGGGTGAGTACAAGATATATGGGTGAAGATTGTGTCCTCTTGGGTCTTTCTGTTGCTTTTTTGTAGTGTTGAGTATTGAATTAGTGCAGGACTTTAGGGACATACCAGACTGAGGACTTGAAAATTTTCAGTGCTCCCAAAGTGATTTGATTCAGGGCAATATGTGATCACTCCCTTATTGTTCTATTCTTGACATAGGTTTGAGTCTGAGCAATGCTCTTGTGGGCCTCTCCCTGGTTAAAAGTTCCAGTTGACTTCTGGACTCAGTCAATATGAACCAGGTCAGGAACTCTTCAGGTTTAGAGTTACAAAACTAAAGGTTCCCCTGTGGTCTGAAATTCCTGCCCTGGCTATTCCACTTTAGGATTCAGACTGGGCTGAAGTTTGAGCTGAGACCCCGCTGCCCTCCTGGAGTCAAAGATATCTAATTGCCCCTTGATTCTGAACTTGTTCTTAACTTGGTCCATACCCTAGGGTCCACAACCAATGACCTCTCCTAGAATGTCACCCATGGGTACAGATCCCCTCTTCAGTCAGCTCTGGATTTGTGAGCAAGAAGTGGGTAGTGAGTGACTGTGCAGCCAATCATGACATTCCTTGCATGAGGTTGTGGTGCCCTAGCGTGGGTCTGGAACTTCTTCTTGCCTTTGCTCAAAACCTAGATCCTCCTTCAATCCCTCAGAGCTAGAATACACCATGTAGTGAGCCCGTGGAAAGACCCTGTCCTCAGTATCCCCATATCTCTTCCAATCAGGACCTGGTCTGATTGAGTTTTCTAGATCTTTGTGAAGAGGTTGTATCAGAGGCCCTGGGCTATACTTCTTCCTGCTGCTCCACAATCTTGGCAGGTGTATTCTGTAAGAAATAAAGGAAATAATCCAAAAAGACTTCACATGTCTGCAAGACTTTGTATTAAATTTTTTTATTTTAAAAAATTTTGTTGAATGTAAGTAGCATTTTCAATGAAATAAGCTGCAACTTGAAAGATGTTTAGCATAATATAGTAATCATGTATAAATTTAATTTCAATTAAAACAAAGGTATTGCAATATTTGGCTCAACACCAGAAAAAATAGTCTTTGATCAGGTTTTGTATCAAGTTCATTACTATATTTGATTTAAAACAAGAATAAAGTGAAAATGCTTGCTCATACAAATGTGTAGTGGAAAATGGGAAGAGAAGATTATATATGCTTTTGCTGAGGGATAGAAGTTCATTTCTTATTTTTAGCCATGTAATCAAACAATGAAAATGAATAGCTTGGAGTTAAAATATAAACTATTTACTTTTCTACAGGCTGTTGCCAAAAACTGTATTAAATGATAAATGTACTTAAATTTCAATGGCATACATTGCTTCACTCTTAACTTTATATGTATGTTTATACACATGTATGTATGTAGCTATCTGTCCATCTAAAATGCACACATAAATGTATATGTATATATATAGGAAGAAATAATCTCTTCAGATGTGACTTTCTTCTTTTCTACAATGACCCACTGATTATATCCCCACAGAAATTCTACTGAACAATTTGCTGTTGTTGCCAACCAGTTCATTTGAAAATCTGTCAGATAGAAGAATTGTAACATGAGTAGAGATTAAGGTTAAATTGAAAACAGCCTTAATCTTGCAATGAGAGGCAATATAAAGTTTATTTCTGCGGGACAATTGTTATAGTCTCTGATGGCTTCAAGATGGCTTGTAAAATGCAATCTTTTTTAAAAAATTCAATTTCGCTTTATTTTCAGTTCAGAATTCTCTCTTTTCCTCTTTTCTCCCTTCTCCATCCATTGAGAAGGCAAGAAAAATCCATTACAAATACCTATGATTGTGCAAAACAAATATCTGTATTATCCATATTCCAAAAACAAAAAAAAGAGAAATTGGAAAGTAAGAAAAAAAAGACATGAAAATGCTTTAATTTGTAATCTGAGCCCATCATTTCTGTATCTGGAGGTGGACAGAATGTTTCATCAGTCCTTTAGAATTGTGATCGATCATTGTGGTTATGAGTTGCCAAGACTTTCAAAGTTGATTTTTTAAAAGACATTATTGCTGTATAAATGATTCTGTTGGTTCTTCTCCCTTCACTTTGCATCAGTTTATGTAGCCTTTCCAGATTTCTCTAAAACCAACCTCTCCATCATTTCATACAGCACAACATTATTCTACCACATTCATATAACGTAACTTGTTCGGCCTTTCCGCCATTGATGGACTTCCCCTCAGTTTCTAATTCTTTGCCATCATAAAAAGAGCTGCTGTAAATATTATTGTATTTATGGGTCTTTTTCCTCTTTCTTTGATCTCTTTGGGGTATAGGCCTAGTAGCAATATCACTGAGTCAAAGTATAAGTGCAGTTTAATAGTGTTTGGGGCATAATTCCAAATTGCTTTCCAGAATGGTGGACTAGTTCACAGCTCCCCCAATGGTGCATTAATGAACCTGTTTTCCTGCACCTTCCCCAATATTTGTCATTTTCATTTTTGTCATCTTGGCCAAACTGGTGGGTGTGAGGTAATACCTCAGAGTTATTTTAATTTGTACTTTTTTCCTTTTTGGAGGGGGGAAGGCAGGGCAATTGGGGTTAAGTGACTTCCCCAAAGTCACACGTGTAGTAAGTGTTAAGTGTCAGATGGCAGATTTGAACTCAGGTTCTCCTGACTCCAGGACCGGTACTCTATTCATTGTACCACCCAGATGCCTCATAATTCGTATTTTTTCTAATGATTATTGATTTAGAGCATTTTAAAATGTGAATATTTCTCCCTTGGATTTCTTCCTCTGAAAGGTGCCTATTCATATTCCTTGACTATTATTTGTGAAATGGCTCTTATTCTTGTAAATTTCTTATAAATCTTAGAAATAAGGCCTTTATTGAGAAACTTGAAGCAAAGATTTCCCCCTATCCCTAAGTTTCCTGCTTTTCTTCCAATTTTACCTGCATTGGTTTTTTTTTGGGCAAAACTTTTGAATAGTATGTAACCAAAATTATCCATTTTGCCTCCTGTAAACTTCTCTATCTTTTGTTTCACCGACTCCTTCCCTATGCGTAGATCTGACAGATAATTTCTATTATGCTTCACTAATTTGTTTATGCTGTCACCCTTTATGTCTAAACAATGTATCTATTTTGAGCTCATCTTGGTATACAGTGTGAGATGTTGTTCTGTATTGAGTTTCTTCCAGATAACTTTCCAGTTTTCCCAACAATTTTTGTTGAATAGTCAGTCTTTACTTGTGTGAAGAATGTTTCCTAGTTGTGTTCATATAGTTCCTATCTGTATCTTGTTGGGTAGATTCTCAAGTCTCTTTTTAAAAAAAAATCTGTAGCCATTTTAAATGGGGTTTATCTTTAAAAGCTATCTCTTCATGCTGGATTATGTTGGTAATATACACCATGCTGATGATTTGTGTGTCTTTATTTAATATCCTACAACTCTGAGGAAGTTATTAATTGTTTCACTCAGGTTTTTTTTGTTGACTCTCTGGAGTTTACTAATAAATCTACAAAACTGTCATCTACAAAAAGTGGTAATTTTATTCCCCTTTGCCTGTGCTTATTCCTTCAATTTCTCTTTATCATCATATTGCTCTGGTTTTCATTTTTAGTGCAATATTGAATAGTAATGATGGTAATGGACATCCTTGCTTCTCCCCTGATTTTATTGCAAAGGCGTCTAGCTTATCTCCATTGTAGAAAATACTTTCTCTTGGATTTAGATAGACACTACTTCTTACTTTAAAGAAAGCTCAATTTATTCCCAATGCTTTCTAGTATTTTAAATTAGAATGGATATTGCATTTTGTCAAAAGCTTTTTCTGCATTATTGAAATGATCATATGATTTTTGTTGGTTTTATTATTTATACGGTCAATTATGTTTTTAATTTTTCTAACACTGAATCAACCCTGCATTCCTGATGTAAATTCAGTCTAGTCATAGTGTATGACCTTTGTGATGTGTTGCTGTAGGTACACTAATATTCTTCAGAAGTTTATCATGTATAACTATTCTAAAATTATATTCAAACCCTTATCCTCACTCTTGTTAATTTTTTGGTTTGATTTTTCTAGGTCTGAGAGGGGATACACTGAGGTCTTCCCCTTTCAAAATAGCTTTGCTATATACTTCTTCCTGTAACTCATTTAACCTTTACTATTTAGTAAAGGTTAATTTAGATGCTATGCAATTTGCTACATATATTTATAGAATATAAATATATATTCTATATATATATATCTATAATTCTATATATATTATATATATAATATCTATAATTCTATATACATACATATATAATTTAGATGCTATGCAATTTGGTGCATATATCTTACTATTGATATCAATTCATTGTCTATGGTACCTTTTAGTAAACTATGGTTTCCATGCTTATTTCTTTTAATTATCTACTATTGCTTTTGCTTTGTCTGAGATCATGATTGATTTTGTTGTTATTCTGTTGTTATTCAGTCATTCAGTCATCTCCAACTCTTCATGACCTCATGGGCCATAGCACACCAGGCCCTTTTACCCTCTTCTATCTCCCAAAGTTTGTCCAAGCTTGTGCTCATTGTTTCCATGACATTTTCCATCTATCTCATTTTCTGCCATCTCCTCCTTTTGCCTTAAATCTTTCCCAATATCAGACTCTTTCCCAATGAGTCCTCTTTCTCATTATGTGGTCAAAATAAGCTTCAGCTTTAGTATTTGTCCTTCCAATGAATAGTCTGAATTAATTTCTTTAAGTACTGACTAATTTAATTTCCTTGTTGTCTAAGTGACTCTCAAAATTCTTCTCCAGCACCACAATTTGGAAACATTGATTGTGTGGTACTCAGTTTTCCCCGTAGTCCAACTCTCACAGCCATACATTACTACTGGAAAAATCACAGCTTTGACTATACAGACCTTCGTTAGACATGTGATGTCTCTGCTTTTCAGTATGCTGTCCAAATTTGTCATACCTTTCCTTCTAAGGAGTGTGTCCTTTAATTTTCTGGCTGCAGTCATCATCTGCAGTGATCTTTGAGTTCAAGAATATAAAATTTGACACTGCTTCTCCCTCTATTTGCCAGGAAGTGATAGGATCAGTTAGCAAGATTTTAGTTTTTTTTTTTTAATGCAAATCCTCAAGCTAACTTTTACATTCTCATCAAGAGGCTTCTTAATTCTTCTTCACTTTTTGTCATCAGAGTGGTATCATCTGCATATTTAGGTTGTTGATACTTCTCCCAGAAACCTTACTTCTGCTTTTTGGGTCATCCAACCTGGCATTTCACACGATATACTCTACATATAAGTTACATAAATAAGGGACAACATACAGACTTTTCACACTCTTTTTCCAATCTTAAATCAATCAGTCTGGTCATGTTTGGTTCTAATTGTGGCTGCTTGACCCAAATATAGGTTCTTCAGGAGACAAGATGATCTGTACTCCCATCGCTCTGAGGACTTGACACATTTTGTTGTGATCCACACAGTCAAAGGCTGTGTAGTCAAGGAAGCAGAGAGAAAGATTTTTCTGGAATTCCCTTGCTTTCTCTATTATCCAGTGAATGTTGGCAATTTGGTCTCTAGTTCCTCTGCCTCTTTGAAAACCAGCCTGTTCTTCTGGCAATTCTTGGTTCTTATATTACTGAAGCCTCACTTTCAGAATCTTTTTTTTTTGTCTTTATTAATTTGTTTGTTTACTTTTAGTTTACAAGATTCAGTTCCACAATCCCTTGAGTTTCAAATTTTCTCTCCCTTCTTCTCCTAGCCACCCCTCTCCCCCCCATGGTGTCATGCAATCAAGTATAGGATCTGCAAATACTTTCACATCAGACATTAGTCAGGTTGTAAAGAAGGATTGTAACTGATGGAATGAACAATGGGAAAGAGGAAACAAAACCAAGCAAGAAAAAGAAAGAGAGCAGGTAGTTTGCTTCAATCTGCATTCAAACTCTGTTCTTTCTAGTTTTTTCTCTGAATGTAGATGTCTCCTTCCATCATGAGTCTTTTGGAGTTGTCTTATAGCTTTGCATTGCTGAGAAGAGTCCAGTCTATCAAAGTTGGTCATTACACATACATTGTGTCTGTCATTGTATACAAATTTTTCCTGGTTCTGCTCTTCTCACTCAGTATCAGTTTGTATAAGTCTCTCCAGGTAAATATGAAGTCCGTCTGCTCCTCATTTCTTGTAGCACAATGGTATTCTGTTACATTCATATGCCACAACTTGTTTAGCCATTCCCTAATTGATGGGCATCCTCTTAATTTACAATTCTTTGCTACTACAAAAAGAGCTGTTATAAATATTTTTGTACATATGGTTCTTCCTCCCACTTCTACAATCCCTTTGGCATACAACCCTACAAGTGGTATTACTGGGTCAAAGGGCATGCAATTATTTATAGCCCTTTAGGCATAGTTCCAGATTGCTCTCCAGAATTGTTGAATTAGTTCACAACTCCACCAACAATGCATTAGTGTTCCAATTTTTCCACATCCTCTCCAGCATTTGTCATTTTCCTGTTTTGTCATCTTAGCCAATCTGACTGGTGAGATGTGGTACCTCAAAGTTGTTTTGATTTGCATTTCTCTAATGAATAGAGAATTTTTTTCATATGCTTATAGATACATTTAATTTCTACCCCTGAAAATTGCCTGTTCATGTCCTTTGACCATTTATCAATTGGGGAATAACTTGTATTCTTCACTTTCAGAATCTCAAGCATCACCTTAGTGGATGTGTGAGATGAGCACAATTGTTTAGTAATTTGAACATCCTTGACATTTCCATTCTTTAGGATTGGGACATAAACTGATCTTTTCCAACCCAATGGCCACTGTTGAGTTTTTCATATTTGCTGGCATATTGAGTGCAGCACTTTTACCATATCATCTTTTAGGATGTTAAATAGGTCTGATTGTTAGCAATGTCTCCCAAGATCCATTTGACTTCATTCTCCAGGATGTCTGACTCCACCAATCCTGGTTATTGGTGAAGTTAAGATCTTTCTTGTATAGTTCTGTTGTGTATTCTTGCTACTTCTTCTTAATTTCTTCTACTTTTGTTAATTCCCTACCATTTTTTGTCTTTTATTGTACCATTTTTTGCATGAAATATTCCCTTATTATCTCTAATTTTCTTGAAGAGATATCTTGTCTTCCTTATTCTATTTTTTTTCTTTTATTTCTTTGCATTGTTCATTTCAGAAAAGTGTCTTCTCTACTCCTTGTTATTCTCTGGAATTCTGCATTTATATTTTCCTCTTTCTCCATTAGCTTTCACTTTCCTTTCCCCCCTCAGCTATTTGTAAATCCTCATCAGACCACCATTTTCCTTTTTCTTTGCTCTTCTTTTCCTTTGGAATGTTTCTTGTTGTTACCTCCTTTACAATATTGTGAACCTCTATCCATAGTCTTGCATGCACTCTGTTTGTAAGATCTAATCCCTTAAATCTATCACCTCCACTTCATATTCATAAGGGATGATATTAAGGTCATATCTATATGGTCTGATGGTTTTACCTATATTCATCAATTTGAGTCTGGATTTTGCAATAAGAAGCCCATGATCTAAGCCACAGTCTTCTCCAGGTCTTGTTTTAATTGAATACATAGAGCTTCTCCACCTTTGGCTACAAAACAGAATCAATCTGATTTTAATATTGACCATCTGGTGATGTCCATGTGTAGGGTCACCTTTTGGGTTGTTGAATAAGAGTGTTTGTTATGCTAATGAGTTATCTTAGCAAAACTCTGTCAATCCATGCCCTGCTTCACTTTGTACTCCATGGCCAAACTTGTCTATTATTCCAATTACCTTTTGATTTCCTACTTTAGTATTCCAGTCCCCTATGATGAATGTGACATCTTTTTTGATGTTATTTCTCAAAGATGTTGTAAGTGTTCATAGAAGTTATCAACTTTGACCTCTTCAGCATCATCATGATGGCTATCCCTGCCTTTTTTGTTTTTTTGCTTCAGCTGAATCATAATAGATTCTGTTCCAGGCCTTTATTTTAACTCCATGTGCATCTTTCTGTTTCAAGTATGTTTCTTATAAACAACATATTGTTAGGTTCTTGTTTCTAAGTCATTTTGCAATCCTCTTCCATTTTGTGAGTGAGTTTATCCCATTCACATTCACAGTTATGATTGCTAATTATGCATTTCTATCCATCCTATTCTCTTATATTTATCTTTCTTTTTTCTCCCCAATCTCTCTTTAAGAGTATGCTTTACTTCTGACTAATTCCTCCTTTAGTTTATCCTCTTCTTCTATTTCTGTTTCTTTCCTATTTCCTGTTGGGTAAGATGTATTTCTGTGCCCAGCTGTGTGTGTCTGCTTTATTTCCTCCTCGAACAAGTTAAGGTGATAGTGAGGTTCAGGTGTAGTCCACTCCCCCTATTGTCTCCTTTTTGTTGAATGAACTATTAAGAGAAGTACACAAATTATCCAGACTCAGACCAAAATGTGGCAAGTGTGCAAGAGAACTGTAATAGAAGGTGGGCTCAGGATGCGGGAGGCATAGTGCATGTTGTTGTTCCCAATGCTGGCTGTGACTGCAAGATCCAGCACACTAAAGCACTGGGCAGTTGCCAACCCACAGTGTTTCCCCAGAATCCCCTATGTCCTGACTGTGGACCTGTTCAAGACAGATGAGACACAAGGCAGATTTCCTTGGACCATGAAATCTCTTGGCTTCTATATGCCCTGGCTCATTGGGAGGATATCCATATGAACCAGCAGGAAGCTGGGCAGAGCCTGGACCACTTTGCTGGACTAATTCCTTGGGCAGCTCAGAGGAAAAGTTCTGCAAAGACATAACTCTCCCTGCTGGTTGTTTTTTCTTCCCTGAGTGGCTTATGCAAGGACCAGAGGTGTGGAAAATGCTAGTTAATGGACTGATGTCTGTAGCATCCAGGAGACAGGCTTTTATTTGTGGAAATGGGAGGACTGCCCAGGGGAGAGGGGAAAGAGTCCAGAGGAGAGACACTGGCCTGAAGTGTTTTAGGAACTGTGGGGCACATTGACTGTCTAGGCATATCAAAGCCTGAATTCACTTGGGAGAGACTATGGAGGTACATTCTAATGAGAGTTGCCTATAAACTTCACGTCTATGGTGCACGCATCATACTGGGGTCCCCCAGTCCAATCTTCTGAGGCCTTCTTGGGGCCTGGAGACAACTGTGGACTTGCCTAGTCTGGGCTAGAGGAGTATAGGCTCTGGTAGCTTGTTATGGGAATCTGAAGATCTTCCCTGCCCCTAGGCCCTTTGTTAAAGTGGCTATGTGACCCTGAGGACCCTTGGATATTTGAAAGTATACTCTGTTCCCTAATAGGCTGAATGTGGTCATGTGGAGCCTGTGGCGCCAGGCT